>APFE030705893.1:129493-160864 GCA_000404065.3 Pinus taeda
ATATTTGCATTTCCCCGTTTCCAAAATTTGGGGAGGCCGCGTTTCGTATCGCTTCCCATTTCGGAAACTCGTATCCGTTTCCCCGTTTCGTGCAACCTGGTTGTCCACTTTCTTGGTCATTTGCAACAACACCACCTCCTAAAGGGCTTTGAACAAAGCTTGGAAAGCAAGTGGATACCCAAACACATTAGCACTTTCCAAGGATGAATCCAAGCCCATCCTTGATGAGACAGCTATTTAAGGATGTCATCCTAAGCCAACCTATAGCATTGGGTTTTAGCCATTTGCAACTTACAGATGAAGGATGCTTCATTAAAAATATAGATACATTCTGTATTGGAGTTCACTAACTCATTGTCTTCCAAGCTAATAGACAAAATGCCCATTAAAAATGTGACCAACGCCGGGCCTAGGAGGGGAGTGCCCTTAATTTATCCTTGAGCAGTCCAGTTTTTAAGGAGGTAGCCCATTGCCTCTGTAGCTAGCATATAAAGAGTTGAAGTCAGAATTGATTAATAATTTAATAGATATACTCATGGAGCCTAGGCACAACCTCTAATAATCAGGCTGAAATAAGGCTCTCTTTCAAGGAATTACTTTGGCACAATCCATACCAGTTAGATCTCTAATTACAATAGGCAACTCTCACAACTCCATTCATCATCTTACATGGGAAACTTCCCTTTGAACTCCACTCTCCATCATCTATATTTAAGAATCATGTGATCGCTCACCTTGATTCTTCATATCCAAGCTAAACATGTCTTAAAAGGCCTGAACAAGGCAGTAGATAAGTTGGCAAATCAAACTATAACACTACCTCCTGGAACTCTTAGGGTCAATGGAAACCTGTAGGAAGCAATGTTACCATAGATCATTGATGATGAATATAATCATAAAAAATATTAGTAGAAGCCACTATGCAAGGTGAGTAAATGGCATTCAAATGTTGAATCGGCCGCGTGAGGTGGTGGTTAAGGTGAGCTGCCGAAGTCAGAAGGGAGGGTACTGTCATAGCCAAAGCAGTGCCATGGGAATCAGAGGAGAGTCAGTGTAATTCAATCATTTGGACGAAAGACATGGCCTTTCACTGGATTTCTTCTGTGTGAGCAAAGGGTGAAAGACAAGGTCGGAGTGATCTTCAAGGCAGATTTGATTACTGGAAACCTTTCCTTAGACGACGCATGGATCATGCATCATGGCATGGTAGTTTATTAATACTGGCATTCCTTCAGTTCTCTAGCAAATTTAACAGTCAACGATCTGTGCATAGATCAAGAACAGGTGTGGGAGTTATATGTGTCTTCGCTCTGGGGGATTCATGAAGGATTTTTCCTGTGGTAGAGATGATTGGGAAATTGACATTGGGAAGAAGAATAGAGTGCTTGGCATCCCAGTTAACAATTATCAAACTTTGCACTTCACTATAATGGAGAGCAAAAAGGGGAGAAAGAGAGGAGTAGACAAAGCTGAGAGAGATGTTGGTGAAGACATTAGGATGGGAATTGCAGTGCTAGGATGGAAAATGGATCGCCTCTCGATTTAGGAGGAAACACTAACCAATATCCTCTCTTCACAACATTAACAACTGCAGAATCTGAATGTACGCATGCAGTGTCTATAGTCTCAAATGTAGTAGCTTCAGGCTTTACACCAAGGAGATACCCAAGGAAGTAAGCACAAAATATCTTCAGCAAATTCAGCCCAATCTGCCCCAGTTGGACTGCTTGACCTCAATCTGGTAGCGTCTAATGGAAACTTGATAATTTAGATGATTAGGAGTTATTTCTAGTTTAATTTTGATGCCATCCAAATGTTGTCCTAGTTGTGGCATTTTCTATAGACTGTATCAGTATGGCGTTTTTTGGATTTTAGTAGTAGGGCGAAAGCATAGTCAATTTCGTTGAACTAGTATATAGTTTTAAGACCTACAATATTTTGTCTCAGGAAAGTATGGATTGCTAATATAATTTACTTTGTTACTCTCAAGTAAAAAATGATGTCACAAGTTCGAGAGATTTATTGGAGCTACTCAATATTTATGGAAATTTTATAGCATACTTCTTCAAAAGTGCTACACCTCTTCATGTTGTGATATCTGGCAATAAGTCCTTGTCACAGGGCAAGGAACAAGAAAACTCCTTTGAGTAGTTGAAGAGGAAAATTAGCAAAGTTCCTATGTTAGCATTGCCCAACCTGCAATTACTTTTTCAAATCTAAACTGATGACTCATGGTATACCCTGAGAGCAGTACTTATGCATGGAGGAAGACCAGCATGCTAGCTTTCTTTGTTATTTTCTGGGGCACTACTGAACTATCTAACTTATGACAAGCTAGCAATGGAAGCACATCATTTCAAACTATGAAAAATGGAAGCACTACCTATTGGGAAAAAAGACAGTGACCTATATGGATCATCAACCATGGCAGCACTTGCAAACTCAAAGCAAAATAAAGCAGTCTTGCCATTTCAAGAGGATATGATTTTTGTAACGATTTGACTTCTAAACAAGTACAAGAAGGGGATAACAAATAAAATTGTTGGCATGTTATCCATGCCACCGGCCACCAACGTAGTGGCCACAAGTACAGTCTTGCAATTGGAACCATTTACCCATAAAGATTACAAAGAACTATATGTTGAGGATGCTGAATTCAAGGATGTTTACCAAGAGTGTGAACAGGGAGGGACTTCTGAGTTTGGTTCTGATTTCCATCTTCAGAATGGACTGTTATATCGAATGGGTAGATTGTGCATCCCACAAGAAGATACTAGAATTTGTCTGGTAAGTGAAGCCCACATCTTAAAGGTAGCTGGTCATTTTGGTGCAAGCCAAATAGTTTCTAATTTGCAAGGGTATGTATGTCAGCCCAAATTGCAGAATGTTGTTGCAAAGTGCATCATTGATTGTAAACTATGTTGCACCAGCAAACCAACTGTAAGCTAGGACTGTATATTCCCTTGCTAGTGTCTAGGCAGCCTTGAGAAAGTATGTCTATGGATTTCATAGGTGGTTTATTCAAAACTCATCAAGAACAAGGACATGATTATTCGTTTTGGTAGCGGATAGATTTAGCAAAATGTGTGTTCTACTCCCATGCAAGACTATATCAGGTCAAGAAGTCACGCAAATTCTTTACTAGTCTTTGTAGGTTTACTGTGGTTTACCAAAATCAATTGTGTCAAACAAAGACACTCAATTTTTGAGTAACTTATGAATGACATTGTGGGAATCAGATGGAAACTATTACCCCTCTTTCAACAGGAGTGCTCCAGAACTTTTGCCCATGCCATATAAGCACAAAGGATGTGCCTTGTCATCCTGTAAAGCGACGTGGATATGTGTAGTTTGTGAAAGTGACTCTTAGATCCCCGTTGGTGTGGACAGCCATGGCTATTCTTAGCATTGTTTGTTTCATGATATGCCTACCTCTATGGCATTGCCGACTTCCCCTTGGTGGGTGGTAACTCCCTGCCTTGATGGATATTCTCATATCTTGGGATGGTGTGCAGGTTGTTGAAATTTGAATGCATGATAGAATTTCTGAACATGATAATATTAATTACTTGTGACTATTTATACATGTTTTATTTAGTATTTACTTCATTCATTAGGTCATCAAGCAATTATACAAATGTAATGCACAAAGCGACACCAGAAATTAGGCTAGAGACCAGGGCAAAACCCACAAGGAGAAAACCCAACAATCCTTTTCTTTATAGCATCTTAGTCAACAAGAGAATCCAAGTCAAACTAACCAGTAATCCAAGTGCCAAGTCAACTTTCCATCTGTCCACAATACTACTCACAAGACTGTCCATAAAGTGCTTCAGGAACTTGCTTATATTCAAGAGAATATGCTATAGGAACTTCGTTCTCCTCTGCCTCAGATAGCTCACTTAACCATAAAGAATGTGACCTCAGGAACTCATGTTTCAACAGAATTATACTGCCTCAAATAGTACTGAAGCTCCTCTGCCTCAGATATGAACTGTCTTAGAAGATGTCTCAAATTTTCGGCCTTCTTGATCACTAGAGCGAAAGTTGGTAGAGATGACTATTATCTTATGATTTCCATTTTCATCCTATAGAGATCCTTCTTCTTCTTCGTTCTGGTCCAAATGTGATTGAGTTTGATGATCTCCAATTGAGAGATGCAAATGCGCTATATATATATTCTTCTCCACAAGTGAATGCATGCCTCACACAGTTGAGCCAACTTGAGAGGAAGGAGGGCTGACTTGGCATCTTGGTGAGACAAATGATACTTGACAACTTTTAATTTTATTTATTTTTGCAAGGGCCATGAAGAACATGCCCTTGTATATTTCCTTTTGACCAATACAAGGCATGATGAACATGTTTGACAATAAAAATATTTTTTCTTCTTTTGTTTTTGCATAAAATACAAATTGATAATGATAATTATGAACACAGATCTTAGTTACAATTTCAACACAGGTATCATGGAATAGGCATTGCCAGGAATCATGGTTTAAGGGAGCACTTGCATCAATAAATCTTTGTAAGAGTGATCGTCATATGTACTTTTCCCTGTCATATCCCTTCTAATCCCAGTACACCCCCCTTCCCCACATGTACCATGTGTCTTATATATTTTGCACTCTCCTTTGCCCTTGGCTTTCCATCCTAATATTCTCACAGTTCCCAATGCATTTGTGTCTCCCGAGGCATCATGCTATATGTTCCGAGGCACAAAAGTTGTCCATCTGATCCTCTATTCCTAGATGAACCACTTGTCTTTTGAAGCAGTTAGAACACCCTCACAAAACTCTAGTTACAACAATGGACCTAGTATTGGGGCAAAGGGACTTTCCATGTGGCATTGCAAGAAACATAATTTGAAGCTCAGTGATGAAGTGGACAAAAAAGATCTGGTAAGCAGGTGACTTGTACAAACCAAATCAGCTCAACACTCTGTCCAAGGTGGCATCTCCAAGCACTTGTACCATAGGTGTGGCACGATGTCATTCTCTTTAGGGCTAATTTGATGGAGTAAAGGAAGAATATGAGGCTAATATTAAGACGTATGTCTCATTTAGACATGCCTCTTCAACCTAATTACTAGTTTAACTAATCATTATTACAATTATCCTCGTTACTTATATTATATTATTATTTATATATATTTTATTCGTAAGAGAAATATTAGTACAAGAAATAGATCAAGATAACCAGAGATATGAGCAATAAATGATTTAAAGGACAATTGTAGGGAAAATAAACTTGTTCTTTCAAGTAAAGGCGATACTCCAAATACAATAAACTTGAAATGACTAGAGAAATAATCTAAGACTTCCAATTATGAATTGAGCTCACAATTCCAATTACCAATAATCAAATGAATCAAGGTCTATAAAATGTGAGATGCAAGATCTTGGTCAATTTTATTTATATGCCTAATCTAGATGAAAGCCTTCTCCTCAATTGTTTTGAAGCAAGTCTTAAACAAGGTACCCAAATTTAAGCAAGTCTTAAATTTGGGTACCGTTGGGGAAGGAGGCTAAGACCTCATTAACGATACCTCCCCAAGAGTTCTAACGACCCAAATGCCTCTGTTCCTACAAGGGATTGCCCACAATAGAACTGCAACGTCACCTTATTTAACCGTTGAGTAAGGGTCAAGCTTCTCAAATTGGTGTGAAGAAGGTGGTCCTAACTTTCTATCACCCAGGCTTATGCTTGGAGGAAAATTTTAGGAATGTGAAACTAAACTAGGATGAGATACAATAGTTTCAATGAGATACAATAATGACAATGTGCTTTAGTGTAGGTGATAGAAACCACTTATAACCAAGCTTATGAAATATCACTTTAGAACAAAAGGCTACAAGATTTCAATGATAAACAATGAAGCAATTTAAGATTACTCAATGAAATGATTAACACAAATTTTAAATGCCTTAGTTATAGCATTAGTTAAGATGATATTCACTTATATGATATTATGATGAAAACAAGTGAAACTTAATGATGCCACCATAGGTAACCAATGACAGATGAGATTGCTAAAAGTGATTTAATGAGAGAAACAACTCAAAGACTAGATCTAACTATGATATCAATGAATTCCTAATCAATGAGAGCAAATAGAAAAGGTTAGTATCTAAATCAAAAACAAGAGAAACTAACTAGAATATAGAGGCTCATTCCAATACCAAGAAGATGAACATTTTAACAACAACACTTACTCTTGAAGTTATCAAACACCAAAGAGGAAGGCACAAAACAATAGGTAATATTCTCCAATGATGAACAACTTGCACCAGACTTGAGAAAACCCTCACGGCCTTGAAAGGAAAAAAGATTTTCTTATATTGACAATTACTTGTGATATTCTTATATTCTTTTTAGTTTTCCTGATGTTCTTCTTTTATCTTCTTCTCAGCAAGCAATCATCAAATCAAAAGCATGAAGATCAGTGACACCAGAAATAGGCCCTCAGCCAGGGCTAAAACCCTTAAGAAGGGGAAAACCCAATGAAACTCTTCCATTAGAATATTCAAATCAAATTGAGACAAACCAGGACCTTAGACCTAACCAAAAGACCTTCCTCATCCACCAAGTCAACCTTCCATGATCATGAACCAAACACCGGAAGTCAAATTGCTTCAACCCAGCTTCAAGTCAGAATTTCGTTCCCCAACTTTAGAATTTTGGCCCTACTACAACCTTGCAACTTCGGCCCTCTAACAGCTTCATAATTTCGCACATGTGAATTAAAAGAGAGAAAAAATAGTCTCCAAACTTCTTCGTTAGGATTTTTCTCCTTCTTGCAAGAATTTTGCACTCTGTTTTCTTCTCCAACAATTGTAGTTCGAATTTGTTTTGTGTGTGTTCCAAATGAGGTCGAGTTGTTGTCTTTATATAGTGGATTTTGTGTTCCAATAAGGCCGACTTGTCTAGGTTGAGGCCAACTTGGTGGGAGCGGCCTAAATGACTTATTTTACATAAAAATAAATTTCTTTCTTGATAAACAAAGCCCAAGAATGGTCTATTACATGATGACATGGACAAAGACTCTTAACATAAACCATAGAAGCCTACAATTGAGGCTTTGACCTATTGGTCATTGACCAAAGCATGAAACCCATGCTTTAATAAGTCAATTTTTTTTACAATAAAATTCATTTTCCTTTCTTTTGACAAATACATTAAATTATGACTCAAATATAATTATGAAGACCGACACTAGTTACATTCTTCAACACTCCCTCTTAACTAGGGAGGTATTCATAACTATATGTATACATAGGTACATGGAAGATCTCAAAATGATATGCTCTATGAAGAGTTATAGCACACGCAGTGCAAAAAATTAGATACTTGACCAAGGTATCTAACCACGTGGGACTAAGGTGTGTTCTATTGTTGTTCAAATTTTACAAGCGATATGCGACAACGCTTAGGGCAAGGGTTGTCACTCTATGTTAAGTTATGCTATGTTCTATGATTATAACAGATTACTTCTTTTTTGTTATTATATTCCACAGATTAGCAATCACAAGTACATAAAGTAAAGTGCAGATAGAACATTAAACGATCGACAAAAAACAAGCCAAGACAAGAGACACAAGATGTGGCGGCTAGCCAGGGACAAACCTCACAATGTGTGGGGAAACCCTTTGATCAAATCTTATTTTATCTTCATTAATTCAGCAGAGAGAAATAGTACAATAAATCTGATTCATATCAGCAGTAGCAAACCCCAGATCCGCAGCATCAGCATTAGTGGCTTCATTATCAAACTAGGGCAGACGATATCTCACAAACTGACCGTCGAATTGACTTCATTCCACCACCAAAAGTTGCGGCTTCCAGAGGAGGTTCAGATGAACCTACAGCACAGTTCATATGAGGAGATCTTATAGGCCACGTAGGTCAATCTTTACTTCTGCAATTGCAGCTTCAGTTTCAGCAGTTTCCGGCTTCAAACTAGGGCAGTCGATATCTTGCAAACCGTTCGTCGGATTGACTTCATTCCACCACCAAAAGTTACGGCTTTCAGAGGAGGTTCAAATGAACCTACAGCACAATTCCAAAGAGGAGATATTCTAGGCCACGCAGGTCAATCTTTCCTTCTGCAGTTGCAACTTCAGCTTTAGTAGTTTCCGGCTTCACATGTGTGAGAGAGAGACCCATTTCTGCGCAGTAGAGAAGAGACTCATTTCTGCGCAGTAGAGAGATAGAGATGTGATGAGAAGTGTGAGTGAAAATGAGGAAAATTCCTCTTATATTTATACACAACGTTGGTGTCTGAATAGATGCGATTGTTGGGCTTCTGAGCCTACATGAGTTGTAGGTCGGCTTGATAATAATTCCATAATCAAAATAAATTCATATCTCCATGAATACTTATCAGAATCGGATGATATTTATATCAATCCTACACCTCTCAACAAGAGGAATCTAATAAAAATATTATCAGCCATGAATAAGATGGCCCACATGAAGTTTTTCCATGGTTGCCAATTTTAACAAAAACTCTGTCTAGTCCCTTCAGTTTTACTATGGACCTCAGCGTAGGCTACAGATGGTGAGCCTGTGGCCTGAAGGGAGATAGTAGGTTGTCTAGAAGCAATGGTTTGGGGACCTACTAATGGATGAGATTCAGCTTTTTTTAAGATGTCGTCGATAAAAGTTGATCATCCAAGGGTCACCGGTCCCTTAGATTTTTCAGGTTTGGGGTGTGGGATTGTATTGTTTTCTGGTCTTTTCTTCTTAGCCATTCATTCAAAATTTCAAATGTTTATTTCTACCTTAAATTCCTAGAAATTCTGCTGGAAAGCGGGCGGGGGAGCAGGCATTTTGCTTACTCTGTACAAAGGTTCTTACCTTCCGTTTTTAATACCCAGTTCTCTCTCAGCAGACAAAGATAAAACACCTACTTCACTTTTTTGTAATTGTGTTGAAAAGCGAGCAGAGGAGCAAGTACTTTACTTGCTCGTTACGTAGGTTCTTACCTTTCGATTTCAATATCCAATTCTTTCCCAACAACAATTATCAAATATACATCACTCTTTGTAAAATGGCGACACTGTCCCCGGCAACGGCGCCAAAATGTTGGGTGCTAAAAGGTGTCTTTTAAAACTCCTAATTACCTCACATTAATCATCAACCCGGGCAAGTCCTTTTATTCCAAGAGTGTACACAATATGTGCATGCTATGAATCCAAAGAGTAATGTTTCTTAAAATGAAGTATAAACCTTTAATACAAGAGTAAACGAATGCATTTATAAAACTCAAATTGCAACTGTTAAAGGAAATATTACATCTAAGCATCAAGACTTCACCCTCAATTGAAATCGTAATCAAATCTCAAACAAGCAATTCAATTGAAAATAGCATCAACCGAGAGCGTAGTAGCATTAACCAATCTCTTATATCTGATTCTATCTAAATCACACTCAATCTCAATTAAGCAATCCAAATGGAAATGATGTCAACTGAGAGTTCAATAGTCGTAACCAAACTCTTTCAGCTGATTAAATCAATAAGGTTTACTGTCTTAACGGCCAATTAATTTAATCTACAATAAGCGTAAATAGAATTAGATGACAATGTTGCGAGACATGTAAGAAAATGTACTAACTTCAATATAGGAAATCGGTAAATAGAAAATAACATAAACTCACATAAAATGGGAAAAATATCAAACCAATCAAACTTGCATTAATCATAAATAAATAACACAAGGGATAGTAGTTTAATTCACCAGAGGTCGGGCCCTTAGCCACCAGTGAATACTGTTGAGCTACTTCAGAGAATACGAATGAACAAAAATGTAAATTATATATTAACTATTGAACTCAAGTCTCATTACAATATGGTCATGTCCTCCAACAACACGAGTATGTAAATTAAAATTACAATTTGAAATAAACAGAGATCGATCCCCTTTCCTCTTATAGTCTTTGCTTTATAGTCATAAAGAGGTAAAAGATAAATGTGATCCCTTAGGATCAGGAGATCCTGAGGGATTCACAACTGAATGCTATCTTATGACACCCTTCATATTTAGCATTGATCCTCCTGATTAGTCCTCCGACCTGACCGCAACCGATGTGCCCCATTCTTCCTTTGTTGGTTTATGATGTTCCATCTCTAGGGAACAACAACTATTCCTTTCATCATTTCTCTGCATAAAAAGGAATAAGAGTTAGTTACGATGGCTACATCTTAATTGAGAGTAGTTCATCTGTTTCTTATCATAATCCATCAACATGTTAGCGTATCAAGATATGAAAGAGATAAGAAAAGAGGAAAAAGTGATGGAATTAAGAGTAAATACATACCCATTTCGTAACTCAACAATAATAACATCGGGATTAGAAAGAGTAGTGTTTGCCACAATTGGAGAGTTCATTCCCATTTTTTGTTTGTTGGCAACTTGGGTGGACAAAGCACTGGAAATTGGGCCTGACCTAAATTGAGTTTCAACTTCAATAACATATGTTGAGATTATATGATTCTGCAACTGTCGTTCTTCGTCCATTCCATGATCAATAATGAGTTCAAGAATATTTTCCCTTTGAGGCAAAATATTCTCTGAAATATTTTGCTTTGAAAGAACATTTTTCTCAGGAGTATTTTCTTTTATAAATCAACAGTTATATGTCTAGATTTATTAATCAAGGATTTCTTCTGGAGAGTAGTTCACTGACTAGTACCCTTTTGAGTAGGAATTTCTTTAGGTTGAGCCTTCTTCACAAGAACTTCTTGGTGAGGAGTTTTATGTTTAGTATTCTCTGGAGTGGTGGACTTCATAGTTGCACTCAATTGCATGGATGAATTAAAAGCTTGTATTGCAATTCTTTCATTGGCAAGAGATTGTAAAATAAGAGGCAATGTGTCTCTCTTGTTGTACCTGTGGATTATAAAATCATGTTGTATGTTGGGTGGTAATTCATTCACTCTTGTGAACACTTCTTGATAAGAATATGTAGATCTAAATAAATCATCAACTCCAAAATTCTCATGAATGTACTTTTTAAGACCAAAGGATTCAGCAATATTTTTAGCACCTTCCCTAAGGTCATGGTGTTTAAGAGGAATTGTAGATAAATTGAGAGCTTGAAAATAATAAGCTCTTTTTTTCCATGAGGATAGTTCATAATAGAGTACATGCCCGCTGGAATAGGGAATTCAGGCCAATCCCTTTTGGACACATTTTTTAATTCATGAGTAATTCCTATGCCAACTGTTTGATAAGAAACCTCGCTATATAGGAGTCTATCTGAAACATATATAGGAAGAGAATGTGGGGGAGCAAGGCAACCCAGAACCTTGAAATAGGTAAAATTCTCCTCACAATACCAATCTCCAATTGTTTGTAGACAATCAATCATCAAATGCAGAATTCTCATGAATATACTTTTTAAGACCAAAGGATTCAACGATCTTTTTAGCACCTTCCCTAAGGTCATGGTGTTTAAGAGGAATTGTAGATAAATTGAGAGATTGAAAAGAAATAAGCGCTTTTTCGCCATGAGGATATTTCATAATAGAGTACATGCCCACTCAAATAGGGAATTTAGACCAATCCCTTTTGGACACCTTTTTTAATTCATGAGTAATTCCTATGCCAATTGTTTGATAAGGAACCTCCCTATATAGGAGTCTCTCTGGAACATATATAGGAAGAGAATGTGAGGGAGCAAGGCAGCCCACAACCTTGAAATAGGTAAAATTCTCCTCATAATACCAATCTCCAATTTTTTGAAGACAACCAATAGCTAGTTGAGAAATCCTAGAGGGTTTCTTGTCAAATAGAACTTGTGTTAAACAAGTGTCCATTCCATCCCATAGCTATAAAGGTTTTCAAACAACAGATGGCATCCATGATAAAAGTAGACATATAGAATGGAGGTTTAGGAGTTGATGTTTTATCCTCTCGAAATTTCATGACCTATTGGGAAATGTTATTTGACATTATTTCAACCCAATTGAAAGTGTTACCCTTGGTAGCTCTTTGAATAATAGGGACCCAATCAATAGGAAAATGATTAAAATTTCTACAACCAAATAAACGGCATAACATCGCAGCAAGATAACGAAAAGGAGAGCTAAGATAAGTAATGGGATAATCATGATCATGTTCTTGCTTATGCTTCTCGGGACACTTCTAAAATCCTTTATTAAAGTGGAAAGGTTTCTATCAAGGTCTGTGCATTCGATTTGCATGAAACCAGCAATAAAGGTCTCATTGAAAATTAAACTAGGGGTGGGAAATTTATACATACTCTTAATATCATTTGGTGTGAAAGACCCAGTGATTGTACCCTTTGGAGTGATAATATGGCGTTTTGGAATATTGACAAAGTCAATGGCCCATCTAATTAGGTTTGTATAAGGCATCAATCTTGGGTTAGTGGTGACTTTATGTAACCTGAACTTCATTGTGTTGACTAATTTGTACTCCAGTTTCGTTATTTCTCTTAGGCGCATTGTCAAGAACTACACTAGTTTCTTTCTCTTAAGTATCTTCCAATTCATCTTCCATTAACTCATAAATTGCATCCCAGGTCTATATTTCATCGTCTTGAGTAATAATTGTATCTAAATACGTCCTAGTTTCAGGAATTTTATCATCGAATTCTTCCATAACTGACCCTACAGTTGTTGGAGGAGACGACATTTTCTTTGGTCTAGCCATTATTGATTATTGCACAAAACACGAAAGATAATCCCTTTTTACAAGATTGATACTACTTGCAGAGTTGCCCTACCGCACACAAAGGTGAGAATTTCTATGAGTTCATGAAATAAATTTAACCAAGTGTTACTAAATAATAAAATGATAGTAAATGTAAATTAATGAGAAGATACATGGCAATCGTAATCGTGTGCTCGTTTCCAAATACGACATCGACCATGTGAATATGTCAGATGGCATGTGCCAAATGGTGGGTTTGAAGTGACATGTGATGATGTGGCAATGCCACCATCCCAGAAGAAACTATCCCGAAAGGAACTCGCAAAGTATTTCGGGAAAAAATATCGGGGGCCATTAGCCAAAATGACATGGATGATGAGTTCAGCTAAGGGTCGTGGACCAATGACTAGGAGAGAGAAAGGCATGTAAGGATTACCTCGTTGATACTTTCGTGGGATGAAGTCATGTATGAAAAATATGTTTATTCTGGGAATGGTTATGTGTAGGATAGGTATCACCTTGAGAAGGGTTTAGTGAGTGAAAACAATTTGATACCAAAGGAAACATTATGGGATGAAAACCACACAGGCTTTTTACAAGATTGATACTACTTACCTACTGCACACAAAGGCGAGAATTACTATGAGTTCATGAAAAAAAATTAACCAAGTGTTACTAAATAAATAATAAAATAATAGTAAAAAGGCCCAAGAGATAGCTCAGTTGGTCGAGTTCCTGTTTCTAAGTACCTCACCTATCTGAGGTCATGGGGTCAAATCTCCTCGACGCCATTAGGGTTAGGCCTTGCTATTTTGGTTGGCAGGTAGATCCCTTTGGGTTGATCTACCTGGATTCTTCTATGGATGTAATGACAACTCAGTGTCCATAAACACCCCCCCCCCCCCCTAAAAAAAAATAAAAGGATAGTAAACACAAATTAATGAGAAAAGACATGGTAATCATAACCATGTACTCATTTCCAAATATGACATCATCCATGTGAATATGCCGGATGGCATGTGCCAAACGATGGCTTTGAAGTGACATGTGAAGATGTGGCAATGTTTCCATCCCAGGAGAAACTAGGTTGGAAGGAACTCACAAAGTATTTTGGAAGAAAATATACGGGGAGCATTAGCCAAGATGACTTAGATGATGAGGTCAGCTAAGTGTCATGGAAAAATGACTAAGAGAGAGAAAGGCCTATAAGGATTACCCAGTTGAAACTTCCTCGAGATGAACTCATGAATGAAAGAAATGTTTATTCCAGGATTGGTTATGTGTGGGATAGGTATCACCTCAATATTGGTTTAGTCAACAAGAACCATTCCATCCCATAAGAAATGTTCTCGAATGAAAACCGTGAGGGACACCCATATCTAAGTTCTAAGGAGACCCACATCTGGGGTTTTGGGTCTTATTTTATCAAGGATTCACACAACAGTTAGGTATGGAATTAGATTTCTGACAAGGAAAGAATTAATCGATTTTAAGAGTTGTTTTTCTTGCAGTATCTTCTTTATGATGTAATGTGTACAATTTATTACCTTAGTAGCTGTAAAGGGAGAAGCAAAATAATATACAAGAACTTTAGTCATGTAGATAAATTTAGTTAAGTTCTCGACTACAGTGGTTAGTAGATAACAATAAATTACATAAAATTAATGTTTTTTTAATGTTTTTCTAAGGGAGTTCAAGGCATGGGTTTATCGTTTTTCCCATGGTGGTTCGAACGTCAAGATGCAATGGGGAGATCCACGGTCACGAATGAAAGCACTAACCCCCACCTTTTATGATGTCTACACGAGGGGGGGTATCTCTATTGTATTTACACCATTTGATGATTGCAACGTGGGAAAATCGTTGATTACCCTATGGAACCTTGAGATGCAACAATGATAGTAGAAGGCCCCCATTGTGACGTCTTGAAAGTAAACTATTCTTCATATTAGTAATATTGAACTCTTAATAAATATGTGGGGTGGGGGGGTGGGTTGGTCACATTTTTGTTGAGAATCGTCATTCGAGTCCTTTCAACCAGGACTGTCAGATGGTTTATATAACCTTGAGTCTGAGATAACTGCCTTTTTTTATTCTCCTATGGGCATAGCTCACTTAATACTTGCATACAACATATCAATACCATCAAAATGTCAAAATAAGTCAATCATTGAAGAAAAATTGGCCATATCTTTGTGTCATGTAAGTTCAGATATTTCGCAATGAAGCAAAACAATTATACTCAACACACACAAGGAAAGCGAATACATGCATAAAAGTATTCAAAAATAAATTGTCATTAAGTCTGCAATGTTTTCAGAAGCAAGAGAAGTATTTGAAATTCTAACCTGAATTTTTTTTCATAACCTCTTTCTTTGTTATATAGTTCTTCTCTAGAGTCTTGTCAATCTTCTTCTCTCATAGAGCGACAAGCTCATTGATAGAATATGTGTTAGCAGGAACTCTCAAATACAGGATTTTGTCTAGAGTTCCAGGACCACTCACTGCTTTGAAGGTGAATGTTTCGATATATTGTTTCAAAAAAAATGTGGAATCCAAATATGGACTGAATAATTGTAGTGTTGAACCTCTGCATTACGAGATCAAAACACTGTATAATATCTACTTCCATAATTTATTACAAAAAGGGGGGAAATATACATGTGAATAGGGAAAAAAATAGAAAACTAGAGCATACTTGTGAGTACTCATAACCCACTTGGACAATTGCTCTATTTGGATGCCCACAAAAACAAAGTAGCAGTGAATCAATCGACTGGACCTGGTCTTCAAAATTCATTTAGATGGAATAGTCAAAATTAAAATTAATTTGATAAGGGAAAAGCCAATGCAAATATAAAATGTGCTTATCGCTCATCACTAAAAACATTAAAGGGTAGTCAAGTGTCTCTAAGCTCTTTTTTCTTTATATTTGATATATGGCTTAACCATGTCATGTATCATTAAGATATTTTTCTCAATCTTCATTAATACTAGTTTTTTGTTCCATGATAACAAGGAATATCAACATTTACAGATAGTCATCTAACTTTCTTACCCTTCATAGTGCTCTTAAGGAAAAAAAAAAAAACTACTCAAATTGAAGATAAGATCGTCATTTTACATGAATGTTCATAATGCACATGGACCAAACAATCTCATTATATTTATGATCTTATGAAAATAATATTTTTGTACTCAATAGATCATGTCCAAAATAAAATTGAAGGTAGATGGCATCAAAATTTTAAAAGCACAACATGCTTTCATGCATAACTGTTAATCAAAGCAACAAAAATTACGAGATCATATGTCACGGTAAAAAAAACTCATATCATATTTTCAACATGGTCGATGAATATACAGATTTCGTTGAGAAAAATTATGGGTTCTTATTAATTAGTGATCAGAAAAACACTTATTTATATGTGAATGATTATTTTACTACATGCATTACAAGGATGTTATACTCTGACCTCAATATTGCCATGTTCATAGGAGAAATAATGTTGTAGGGGAAATAAAGTCAATCAGTGGATTCACAAGCATCGATATGTTAATGACCATTGACTTGTAATCGATTTTAGTTTTCCTTGTATGGAGCATAATCATATTTCTTTTGCAACTAAACAATAATGGAATAATGATTATTGAATTATTATATTATTATTGGAATAATGATTATCAAATTATTATATTATTTTTGATTGATGAATTTACCTGTAAAATAAACCAATGTTAACCCAATATGGGATCGTTAGAGGTATATATATATACATTAATTAATAAACATTTTTATTTAGTTATATAGATAAATGATTGACTATCTCGTAGGAGTTCTTTACTTATATATATATTTTTACCCTTTTAACTAATTTCTTGGAATTATAATAATTAAAGAATATTAATTATTTGACTGGGGTCATTAGGTCATAGTTAGCCGTTATCAATCTAGCCGTTGGAGTCTCTGCCCTAACTATTTAACTAGCTAAGCTGGATCGGTTCTTCAACTTGTCCTGACAATGAACCACACTGGTTGGTTCGAAACGCGTCGACAAATGATTATCTATGTGATTTCGCCGAAAATTCTCTAAACAATAATAGCACTCCTTTCTCTACTATACTAGGTAGTTTTTTGTATCTTTGAAGCATATTCAAGTAACCAACCATCAATTTCTCTGATAGAGTAGAAAAAGTTTTTTATTAATCAAGCATATCCAAGCAACTAACCAACTATGCAAAATGTGTAACAATCTTTAGTTACTATGAAGCATTATATCAAAATATTTTAAATCTGACATAAAACTATAAACATGAGCCGTATATACAAAGAATTTGTAATTTTCAAGAACTAGTAACATTTAGATATAGAAGCAATTGTATATTTACAGCTAGCACCACCATGCACAAGACCTTTAACAAGAAGCTCTTATTTGAAACATACAAATACACCAAACCATCAATGGTTCATCAGCCCACTAATAAAATAAAGCATAGAATCCTTGGACAAGTTCCTATGTGCAAGGCAAAATAATATGTCATTCTCGCTCATATGTAGCTTCATGTAGTTTAGAGGATACTATAGATTCCATGATTAACTAGTTTTAAAATTGCAAAAAAAATGTTATAGAACATATGGTAGTGTAGTGATGATAATAACTAAAGCTTGTAATGAGAAACAACTCGATTCACAATTGTATATATTATCAAGGGAACATCACATAGCTTTAAAGGAAAAAAATCAACTGCACAAAAAATTTTATCAACAAAAAGAAAACAACTCGAACAATGTGAGAGTAATATGAAAATAATTATTTACAAAGAGTTTAATATATATTTATATATATAATATATATATATATATATATTATATATATATATATATAAAGGAGAACACAAGTGTCTCAGTTGTTATGTAGAATTTTTTTTTTAACACAGAAGTGGACTTCATTCAATATATTCAGAAATAAAGAAACGCGAACACATGTAGTTCTTTCTTTCTTTATTTTTTGCCATTCACTTAACAGAACTTCAAAATTTGCAACAAATGCAAATTGAAGTCAATAATGCAACAAAGGATAAAAGAAGATGGGCATACATATAATATGGTATAATAAATTCATTGGAAATACATTATGTTGTTGTGGAACTAAGATACTATTATTCGACTACCAAGATGTTGTGATCGCCAATAAGAATTATCTATGTATATGAATTCTCATATTGTATATTGTGCATTTGGTTCTTTGTGATCATTTGCACAAGGAAAAATGTTTGATTTGAAAGTTCAAAAAAGAGAGAAGAAGAACTTGTCACTAAAACACAGGCATTGATAATATACATGGCAGCAAAGTTCAACAATGTAATGAAAATAATGTCACTGTGTATTGTAATTTTGGAGCCTGCAACAAAAACAAAAGCATACATTAGTGTCTCTATAGAAAGTTGTAAATTATGATTTAGGGAAATTTCTAACAGGAAAAATGCAAAGAGGAAAATATCTTAACTTTCAAAACGTATAAAGTTTATGCACACAAGAAGTAGCATTTTGTTTATCATAGTTCTTTGATTTCAGTAATTATGTTGTTAATTGTTAATTTTAAAAGGCCTTGAATGCAAAGTTTTCTTAGATGGAAAATCGTAGATGATATGTTGTGCATGTATTGCTGGAAAGTTGTTTCAACAATAACTAGGCAATGTTCTTTTATGTTCTTTTAGTTGCGGCATTTGTAACATGCAATCAATTTTGCATCAATTTGTTTCCAGCATGCATTCAACACTGTGTTCATAACTAAATGTTGTGCTCTCTTTACAGAGTGTGCATCTAGTTGTGTTTGGATGAATAAGTTGTTTGCATTTGCTGCAAACTTGTTGCAAAGGAGGAGAGAAAACATTTTTTGTTTTTAGCACTCCTTACATCTGCTTTGTGGAAATATTTGGTTGTTAACTTTGAATATGTTTAGTGGAAGATGCAAAATTTTGTGTACTGGAAAGAAACTATTGTTAATAGAACAGAGAAGGAACTGGGAAAGATACTTGTGTTCTAGATTTGACAAAAGATAATAGATGTGCTCTTGTCAACTCATCATTCAAAGGATCATCAAAATTTGTTGTCATTCACATCATTTCTGACAATGCTTTTGAACAAGTACAGTGGAGTGTTTTTCTATGCCAATTCATGTTGTATTTTGAAAAACTGATTATTGTGACTATCATTTAGTGGCAACTAATAATAGAACATAGTTTTTTGTTATGAAATTTTTTTATAGGAAATGTTGAGATAAATGTTGATTACACTATGATGGAAAAAATAGACACAAGTAGAACTATTCAACTTTTGGAAAACATGCAAGTTTGGTTATCATAGCAGCAAACTTACAATTGCATTGTCATCCGTTGCTTCACCATCTTTGATAGTGAGTTCAATTTGTTTGTTATTTTGTTGACAGTCTATCACTATAGTTGATTGAGCCAACTGCATATGTGTCATTTGAGATGAAGATTTTGTATTGTTGTGTTTGGAGCCAATTTACTTTTTTTCAAACTTGTTCAATTGGTTGAACTGAGGTTCTTTCCAGCAACACTATACAACATTTTTGCATCTCCTCGTTCATAAATGATTTTGTTTCTTATTGCAAAATATGCAATGTGAACATTGTTTCCAACACTAAACATGTCTTGGAAACGCTCTATTAGATTATTTCCCATGTTTATTGTGATTGTTAGTTGACCATGGATATCAACCAAGTCAATATTGACTAATCGGGCCTTTACAACAGAGTTGGGATTTTTACTTTGTGTTGGCCCATAGACAACCAAGACATTGCTCTCAAAAACATTTGCATGTATTCCTGAGCATATTTCAATGATTGAAGAGGGAGTTGGTTGTGTTTTTTTTAGTCTGTGTATATTCAAAATAAGAACAATATACTTGGAAAAATAATCTCATTGATTTAATGCAAACATGTAAATTGATTGCACAAATATCAAGAGGAACACAATTCTAATCATTTTGGATTTTCATATTCTTCCATTTGCCTATAGAACACTTGCTTGCTAGAATTAGTTGTTTCCATGTTTTTGGAAATGAGTGAACCAGTTGTTGTGATAAAAAGTGAAATGCAAGATGTTAAATTTGAAACAAATGTATAAAAAAACTTAAAAATTGTGTATGATCCATAATAATACTTGATATAGTTGTGTGTGTGTGTGTGTGTGTGTGTATTTCTATCAAATTAGAATATATGGAAAAAGAATGGATATGAAGATAAAATAGTCAATTGAACAAGGAGAGATAAGAAAAAAAATATAGCATTAGCAATATATTGTTTGATCAAATTAGAATATATGGAAAAGAAATGGATATGAAGAGAAAATAGTCAATTGAACAAGGAGAGATAAGAAAAAAAATAGAGCATTAGCAATGGAGTGCAGAGAATGGTTATGTATGAACAACATGAAGTTTTTTTTTTTAGCTATCAAGCATAATTTGTTCATATCCTATTATTTTGCACCATTGCTAATCAAAAAATATGCTTTATGGATTTCATCTACCATGATACATAAAGTTCATTTGTGGGATGTGCTATCAAACACCAATATGGCTAATATATATATAAACAACAAAGGTATGGTAAGACAGATTGTATGATGATTTGTCCAATAGGCATTGAAGACATGGAAGGAAATACTAATGGTTGGCAGATTTGTTTTTGTTTCATGGAAACAAAGGATGTTAGCATTCATTAGATCATAGTGAACAACGATGTCCTCAAAATGTAATGAGAATTTGTGTGTTCAATGAGGATGTTGTCAAACATTCATGTGTTTGAGTTGAATATAAGATATATTCAAGTTGATAAGAAGCAATTTGTCTAAGTTTTTGTAGTTCAGTAGCAACTTTGTCACAAATAAAATAAAAAATTATGTTCCAATTTGTTTAGAAAATACAAGGATTTAATATCTTTGACACAAGACAATGCAATGTAGACAAGTTCATGTTTTCTAACCCCTTTTGGATGAAAAGTCACTCTATCCATTATCAAGCCTTGTGATCGGTGTATGGTTCACGAACAAGTCAATTGAACAAGAAATTGTCCCCGTGTGAAGATTTTGTGTTGTTTTATCCATTAAGCCTACAAATTCTTGTAATAGGTGTCCAATTAGACATTATTCCATCTTTGAACAAGTGGACCATTTTTCTTCGTTGAATACTGTTAACTATTGGATCAACAAATTCAATCCAAATCACATCATTCTCAAATGTTGTGGATGGTCTAAAAACATTTTGCATCATTGTTGACCAAGCCATCTTGAATAGAATAATTCTCGCCAATCAAATCAACAAGCATATTTTATTTCAGCACAATGGTAGTTGGCAATTGCATTTTGATGTTCCTATTACAATTTTTGTTTATTGACTCAACTTTTCTGTCATATGCATTTAGTATGATTGTTTCTGTGTTGATGAAAGATGCATTATTTTATTGTGTTCATGTAATTTTTGTTTAAGTAGAAGTGATATGGGAATGTTAGATCATCTGGTGGGCATCTATAACAATGTTTATTCAAGAATTCAAGGTCATTGTTAGTATGTGAACATGTCCTAATTTTGCTTAAAATGGACACAAATTCTTGTGTTTTCTTGTCGCATCACTTCTTTTAGTTCATAAGTTTTGACATTGTTTTCCAAGCAATAGTTCATTTAAGACTTGTATGCTCAAATATCTAAGAATCATGCACAGGTGTTGCTTGGCACAAGTTGCCATAGAATATTATGTCGAGATTGCCAAACAGAGTAGTTGGAGTATGCATGATTTCGCAAAGTCGCTTGTCAATCAAGAGCCAATTAATGAAGCTTCATCTATGAGTAGGAATTTAAGTTGTTTGTATTCTTTGGTAAATATATCAAGTGTGTTAGAAGTCAATGGCATCATGTCACATGGTGAAAGTGGCAAATGCAAAGTTGAATGTACTATGACACCATTTGCACTATATGTAGCCTTACTAGTAAATGCAACTATGATACCTTTTGTTTTCAAGGGGTCACTTTGTAAATATTTGTTATAGAGTCGCACTGCTGCATGGTAAAGTGCTTTTGCAATGAATGCTTTCATGTGCATGCACCTCCAATGATAAACAAATAGAACGAATTGTTTTTTTCCATAGTATTATTTGTTTTATTATTTATTTTTGTTCTTGATTTAGTTCTCCTAATTTCACGATATGCTAGTGTGTCCAAAACAAAGGAATGTTTGATGAATTCATTGGTTTTTGTATATCTAGTGTAGATGTTCTATATCGCACTTTCTATGCTAGGTCATGTTTAATATCATATTTTTCAATAGAACAAGTATTAGTGCCATTTTTAATAGCAAGTGAAGCATAAATATCTCCTCTATGAATGCAATTGTAGTTGAGGCAACTTCAATATCACCCCATGGGGAGATTGAATGCTAAAATCGTTTTTCAGTAGCATAGACAGTGTGTTTTTGGGACAAGTATGCCTGAATCTGTGTCTCATTAGCCTTCTTTAATGTGTATTCAGATTTTTTGTATGGGATGTAGAGCATCATTTTTTCTCTATAATGGTTTTCTAAGTACCTTTGTTCATTGTATCGAATGAAACGTATGACACATGGGCATTTTCCTTTTTTGGATATTGTTTTCATGGTTAAATAGGAGGAAGTGTATTCTTCTAAGCAAACTTTGTCAAGTTCAATGGAACGTGTGACATACTTATCAATGGTTGTCATGCAAACAATATCTTCAAAATTATCGGGTTCTTGTTGCAATAAGACAAGTCTTTTTATCACATATGTTTGTTTTTCAATTGGAGCAGTGTTAATGAAAATTGTCTTTCTAGAGAATGAATGCAAAGGCAATGAAAGAGCATTGTGGACTGTTTATTGACTTGACATTTGTTGCATATTTAGTAGTGTATTCCAAGTCTACAAATAGTTTGAATTTGTTGTCTCCATCATAGATGCAATTTTCTCGAATTCCTTTGAAAGCAGATGCCATTGTACACTCCATATTTGTCATATATGAGCTACAGTACATTGTGTAGGCATCTAAAACGAATTGAGCATTTGTGTTTGCTTGCCACAATGGCAGTATATTTTTTCAAATGTATTTATCCACACATCACAAGGATTTCTTTTGAGAAAATACAATAAGTCGAGTGATACAATAGCAAAGCTGCAACATGTAATCTTTTTTTGTAATTCCAACATCAACTAGAAAAATGTCAAATGTTATGTTTTTTTAATATACTTTGTTTTGTAGAAGAGAAGACAAATTTTTTTGCATTACTTGATTCTCATTGTTTTCATTCAACAAAGGTTGTAAGATACAATTTTCAGCCACTGGTGGGAAAAGGAAACCAAATCTACATGTAAAATGTCTATGTTTTTTGTAAGTTTTTGTGTGGCGAGTTTAAATTTGACTCATTTCATCTAGAAACATTATTGAATCACAGGTCAAATAGTGATTAATGAAAGCTATAACATTAGCATTGGGGGAATGTTGATATACAGGTACGTCTTGAATCCAAAGCAATCCATATTCATGCTTTGGAACTCTGCGATAAAAAAATAATCTTGCACCTGACCAAATAATTCATTGTTTTTTGCAATCAAGGTGCATAGTGACAAGATTTTGTGTGTAATATCGACTACAAATGATTGGATAATGTATGATCAATGTGTCACCGCATTGATCAACATAGTTTTTACTCTGATTTGCTACAAAGTTATGAATTTTTTTTTATTATTATTTGTCAGTTGATCCCAAAGATGCTCAACACTAGTGAATGTGACAAAGAAGGTTGGTGGGTCAAGTTGTCGTATCATTGCAACAATGTCTTTTTGTATATGTTCAAAGTAATCAAGTGATGTGCGAATGTTTTTTAAACATTGATATGCAATTGGCAATTGCAATAGTCTTTGAAGATTTTTTTTATTCTTGACATCTTTGGCCAGTAGTTTTTGTCCTTTTATTTCTCCTTTGAGAATAGAAATCTTTATTGAGCTCGAGACCTAGTTTATCAACATACGGATTATTTCAAAAAACATGTTCATAATATGGGTTGAGAAGTCACCAGACATGTGCAACAACTCCCATCGTGCAATTTGTTGATAGGAGAAGTGATTAACAACATCAATTGGTCGACTTGATCCGTAAAATAATGTTGGGAAGTTAAGTTCATTAGAGAATTTGTCTTGAAAAATGCTCAGGGGTTGGAATCCTTCGGAAGGTGCAATTTGTATTATTCTTGTATCAAGATCATGGATAAGATGGGCCTCTGAGTAACCATGTAAAAATGTTTCAGTTATCGGCTCTAGATCATCATTAGAATTTGGTGAATCTAGTTGAGCTAATGTTGGGTCATTGTTCTCGTGGTTTTGTTCATTTTGATCAAAGTGTTTTAACTTTTTTCCATATATTGTTGATTATTATTTGTTCTTTTCTGTACAAAGAGGTGCTACAGAAGTCATGTAAAGCAATCATTATTTTTTTCAGTCGAATTTTCCCAAAAAAATAAGCATTCTTGTTGAACCAAGAGGCTCATTCTACAATTGAGTATGATGTGTAACCTTGTCCGTCTATCATCAAATTTGAAGTTTTGCTCACTTCAGTCAAAATAAAAATTTGAAAAAATCTAAAAATAAAAAATAACTATACAAAACATTTAAATAATGTTTGCTCATAAAAAAAACTTTCACGTGAAGAAATTGGATCCCTCTCGGCTCATGTTAATTCCATATTTAAGATGGATCTATGTTGTTACTCTATTTTTCTCTTTAACATAACTGCAACAGTCATGTGTTCATCAATATCTCTAGGTAGAGTTGTTTGAACTCTATCCAAATTGGTAGGAACATTTATATTTGTGTTTGTTAATCCAATTCTTGATCTTTTGTAACCAAGTTGTCTTATCTGTGCAAAAGTCATTCTTGGTGCTACTAATTTTTCCTATAGGTGTGTCAACCTGCGCAACTGAGATCATTTTTTGGTTTCGACAAATATGCAGAGATGATACAAATGTAGGTAGCTTTTCACCGAGTATTGCATTATTACAAGATTTTCAAAGTTGTTCATCCATTTTGATGTGTTTAACTTTTTTTGTAGGCATGAGATAATGAGAAGTGGAAAATGCAACATTGCCAATGAGTCGCATGTCTTTTCCAAAGTACAATATATCACAAATGCAACATGCATTTGTAGGTGTGTCTTCTATTCATTGCAAATATTTCTCAATTGCTTTATTTGATTACACGTGTTTTTTTCATTCTTCGTGTAACAATGCACCTTATGTCTGCATTATAGATTTATAATTGATGCAAGTGAATGTGTCGCTTATTGGATCCATTGTAAAAAGGGATAGAGCCTAGTTTGTTGTTGTTTGAGTGCATTGACAAATAATGATCATCTTGTTCTGATAATGTGTAATGTTTAGCTACTTCAACAAAATTTATTTTACTTGACGCTAATGTTCAGTTGGGTACAAGATGTAGTAGAAATAGGCTAAATGTAAAAAGGATGCCTAGAAGGCACATTTAACATTGAACTGTCGATTTCTCTTTCTGACATTACTTCAAGCATTTCTTGTATGTTGTCATAATGGCTAATATTGTTAAAACTACTAATTTGCAAAATTGCATGTTAATGTGCATGTGATGTGGACATTCGTAGATGAAAAAGGTACAAGACTTTGGATGAAGTGTTTGATGAATAGAATCTCAAAGAAATATCCTTCATTTCTAATTCCATATGGATATGTTAACATTAAGTATTTCACATATTCATTTTATTGCAAAACCTTTTCCTTCTATATTCCCATATGCATACGGCATCGATAAGTTAATAATATAACCCTGTCAATCATTGATACATTTTTCCTGCTCAATGGTTCTAGCATGTAGGTGCTCCACCAAATAGTTGATAGCTCTAATGTCATTGCAAATGAAACAATTGTAAAAAGATTGTGCAATTGTTTTGTTCATCGAAAACATATCAAATCATTGTGCAAGTGTACAAATAGATTTGGACAGAGTCATGGCATTCATTGACAAAATGTCCATAGACCACGAATCCTTGCTGCAACAAGATTTTCCCAATTGACAACATATCAAATTATCAAGATTGGCATTGGTATGCACAAATGCATGGAGAAATTGATCTAGGAATTGCAGCTAAAATGTTTGTTGTGTGATACAACAAGAGTGGTTCAAAATGGCCACATACAAGGTTCTAGTTATGTAGCAAAATATTATATTAATATCAATGAGTGTCTTGATTGAAGCAAAGATATGGTTGACCATTTGTGTATAACCAAAAATTCACTAGAATTGACAATCAATTAGGGGATCATTTGACACATAAGACATCTCCCCATAAGTTAATTGTAGATGGAGCACAAACATAAGAAGGTGTAGACAATCCTTCCAAGTACATTTCAATAGCATTAACATTGTTAAGGTCTCGAAGAAACTCAAGTGTCAATTCAGTTTGCAAAGATTGCAATGCATCGTCATGTTTGCAATATAAGCAATGTCGGAAGTGGTTTGCAATTCCTTGTTGCATTTCATCTAAAGTACAACAAAGATGAAGAAGAAAAACAAATGATTCAAACAGACAATCACCAGGATAATAAGATAAATGCTCTAATTTATATACACTGAATCTAGATAACTTGTGATTGATTTCTTGTAGATTGGTTTCATTCAATGCAAAATTATTTTTCATTTCGATTAAGTCTATTGAAACAATGTGACAAGTTTTCCAATGCAACACTGTTTTACAATGCAAAGATCACAAAATACATTGAATATTCAATCACCAAGCATCATTGTAGAACATCTTTTAAATTTCCTATACAATATGTAGTCATCTTTGTCTCTCTTATTATTGTTGTTGTTGTTTTTCTTCCTTGTTTTGCTTGTCAATAGTGTGAATGTAAGTACCTAGCTCTGTGACAAATAAGTTGAAGAAATAAAAGTGAAGCAAACAAAAGCAATATAGTTAAATAACAAGCATTGAATCTAATCAATAAATGCATCTTATATACAAACCACTAAATCTTGACAATAGCAGTGAGAATAATTTGAAACATAGTGTAATGAAATATTAGCTTAAGACTTTTA
Organism: Pinus taeda; assembly: GCA_000404065.3. Taxonomy (NCBI): domain Eukaryota; kingdom Viridiplantae; phylum Streptophyta; class Pinopsida; order Pinales; family Pinaceae; genus Pinus; species Pinus taeda. The sequence continues at coordinate 156,321 of APFE030705893.1, forward strand.
GTTATTTAAGAAGATGTATACATTTTACCATATTCTGGACATTATGTCAACTGGGCAAGAGTCAAAAAGAGTTATACTATTGACTAGGTTTTGGAGAAAATTGTTGTTAGGGCTGCCACATTCTTGAACAAAGGGCCTCCACTACTTGTTTCAATCATTCTGCATGTTTGGTTCAGGAAAGTTATTAATGTTTTCATTATTTTAATGTGATTGTGTAACCAAAGGTTTCTCGCAATGGGTATGCAAGGCTCACATGTTCGCCAAGCGAATGCTTTCAAATACTAATGTTAATGAGAACAATTTCATCTCGGAGGAGAATCGCGAGGCATAGTTGTACCTAAGTTTCGGCAAGACTTGCATCTTAACGAGAACAATTTCATCTCGAATGAAACCTTCCCACATGAAAATCATAGGGAACACTCATACCTAAGTTCATGGCAGACTTGCATCTGGGGTTTCCAGGTTTATTTTGTCTAGATTTCTTGCAACAGCAAGGCATGAAAACAAATTGCCGACCAGGATAGAATTAATTGACAAGCAAGCAACCATCAGGCACCTGATTCAGCCTATTGACTATGGGCCTGGGAGGCCTACTTGTTGACCAAGCAAATGATTGGAGACACTAATGTTAATGAGGGCAATTTTATCCTGGAGGAAAAGCATGTAGGACAATCATACTTAAGTTTCGTGGATATTTGCATGTTAACTAGAACAATTTCATCCTGAAGGAAACCTATCGAAGGAAGACCCCGGGGTACACTCGTACCTAAGTTCCAGGGAGACTTGCATTCAAGGTTACCAGACTTATTTTATCTGAGATTCGCACAACAACTAAGTATTCAAACATATTCCTGACGAGGAAATAATTAATTGACGAGCAAGCAACCACTAGGCACCTGATTCAGCCTGAGAAAAATGATGAGAATGATCATATAATGTTTAAAACCTAAGATCCCGACCATTATTCTGAAGTCCTCATATTTGATTTAATTGTAGATTATACAGGAGTGAAAAGTGTAAATGTCTAAAACTACTCCTAAAGCACAAGGCTCTAATGTCACCGAAGTAGAATGTTTGGAGGAATATGCTTAATGTGTTATGGTTATACTTTACAATTTGAAAGTGAAGAAACGTTCCCAAAAATATCATGCACTAAGAGAAAAGAAGAATTGTTACAACATCGAGCTATAACTATTGAGGAGTCTATTGAAGAAGAAGAGAACATTCTTGAACAAAGGACCTTCCCTACTTGTTTCAATCATTATATATGTTTGGTTCATGAAGGTAATTAATTTTTCATTATTTTAATGTGATTGCCTAACTAGAGGTTTCTCGTGACGGGCATGCGAGGCCTACCTATTTGCTAAGTGAATGCTTGTAGATACTAATGTTAACGAGAACTTCATCCCAGAGGAAACCTTCCCGAAGGAAAACTGCAAGGCACACTCATACCTAAGTTTTGTGGAAACGTGCATCTTAACAAGAACAATTCCATCCCAAACAAAACCTTCCCACGAGAAAACTGTGGGGCACACTCATACCTAAGTTTCGGGCATACTTGCATCTGGGGTTCCCAAACTTATTTTATCTGGCATTCGCACAATAGCTAGGCATGCAAACAGAGTCTCAGCCAAGAAAGAACTAATTGACGATCGAGCAACCACCAGGCACCTAATTCAACCTAACAAAGTGATGTGAATGATCATAGAATCTTAAAATCCTAAGATTCAAACCACTATAAGCTCGAAAACAAATGATTACAACCATACCACAAGTTGACTATGGGCATGGGAGGTCTACCTGTTGGCCAAATGAATGCTTGGAGATACTAATGCTAACAAGAACAATTTCATCCTAGATGAAAAGCACATAGCACAGTGCTACCTAAGTTTCAAGGAGACCTGCATGTTAACTAGAAAAATTTCATCCCGGAGAAAACCTCCTTTGAGAAAACCGCAGGGGGCACTCGCACCTAAGTTCTAAGGAGACTTGCATCTGAGGTTTTTGGACATCTTTTATCCAGGATTCGTGCAACAGTTAGGCATGCAAACATATTCCTGACTAGGAAAGAATCAATTGATGAGCGAGCAACCACCAAGCACCTAATTCAGCTTAAGAAAAATTATGTGAATGATCGTAGAATGTTAAAATCCCAAGATCCATACTACTATAATCATGAAAGAAAATGATTAGAGCCATACCACAAATTGACTACTAGAACCATTATGAAGTCATTATATTTGATTTAATTGTAGATTATACAAGAGTGAAAAGCTTCAATGTCCAAAACTACTCCTAAAGCACAAGGCTCTAATGTCATCGAGGTAGAATCTTTGGAGGAAATCACTTGCACTAAGAGAAAAGAAGAATTGGTACAACATTGAGTTATAGTTACTGAGAAGTCTATTTAAAAAGAAGAGGTTCAATCATGGTTCAACCATGACTTGGAAAATAGGAAGAAACCTATTATCAAATCATCTATAGGGCATGAAGCCTATCAAAAGAAGACAATGGCAAGGGCAAGGCCTCACCTAAAGCCAAAAAGAAGGCACTGACAATCTAGTAAAGTCTACAAAGGAAATTGTTGGCACCTCTAATACAAATAAGAAGAGGTCAAAGAAATCTATAGAAACCATTTTAGATGTTCCAGCATGACTCCAACTTGCAAAAGATTCCCCATTGATGAAGAAAAAAAAGATAACTACCGTAGAAGTTCAAGGATTAGAAACATGTTGACCAATATCAAGGTATGGGGAGAAAACAAGTACAAAGTCAATTGCAATCAAGAAATTGAGAAGCACACTTCCTTGTCGCTCACCAACTTGTGGCTAAAAGAAAAAATTATGGAGCTACCAACGCTTCTCAACAATTTTGCATCAGATAAAATTGCAATGAAATGAAATTAAACTATACTAACATGGAAGAAGAATAAGCTACATGCCTCATGAAATCAAATTTTATTGAATTAACCAATAATTGCAATTTACTTTTTGAACGAATAGAATAAGTTACCTTAATTTACCCTCTACGAACACTTAGAAACCCATCAAAATTCTCCAAATCTTCTGCAAACACTGGGAAACCCACACCCTCTACAAACACTAAGAAACCCACCAAAATGAGAAACTCAACAAAATTCTCTAGATCTTCTACAAATGCTAGAAAACCCGCCAAAATTCTCCAAATCTTCAAATCCCAAAACAGAATTATGTCACACAATTCTCTCTATGAATCCAAAGTTCTCAAAAGCCAAAATGAAGTCATGAGTTCAACCCATTACAACCCTCCAATTCATTCTCGATGCTATACTATGTACATTCACAATTCAATATTACAGAATCGAGAGTTCACCTGCAGCTTGGAGAACGCAAAAAATAACAGAGACTCAGCTTTCATCTGTCACATATGAATTCATCTCATTTTGTGTCATATGAATATGCTTTTCATTTAGCATTGCTATAAAATTAATGCATATTTTTAAATGTTGACATCCACCAAATCTTTCACTATAACAACATCTACATTTGACACCGAATTCCTTTAATGCAATCCTCCTTGAACCAGGTGAAGTGACGAGTTGTGGTACTGACTAAGTGTCAAGCCACATTCTTCGGTGTCCGAGCAAGTCTTTGCATGGCCGACAAAGCTCTAGAAGCATCATACCTGTTTCAAAACAAGCTAATGTAAACAGCAATTTAAGGATCAATCGTACTAAGGTCTCGATGTCTAGAAACACCAGATCAGTTTCAAAACAAGGGAACATTGTTGTATTGTCTCAGGCTGCTCACCTCAAAAATGACATTAATGACCTTACCTGAAATGCCTTGGGGAGCCGAATTGGAGCGGTACAGCAGCAGTGGTCATCCCTCGGGCTTTGGCTTGGGCATGTGGTGACAGGATGATGTAGGTTAAGAAATATAACCAGAAAACCAAAGTCGACATTATTAAAACCGAAAACTCATGTACGATCAAACTAATTCCTCCAACCCTTCCTTATATGTCACATAGTGACATAATAATAATAAGAATAATAATGTATTTTTAAAGTTACAATTAGACATTAAATTGGTGTATAAAATTGATATGTGAAACCTTTTTATTTGTGGGACAAAGGATCCATCTCTTTCTAGCAATTTAAACTATTAAAATTTATAAAGTGTACATCTCCTAGTGGGATGACCAAGTGGTTGGCATAATGGAATGTTATCCCCTCCACCTGGTTTCAAATCTCAGAAGGGGGGCACCTTTGGCTCGTTGTGATAAGGGGATCAAGGAGTAGGCTCCCTCATCCTCATAGAGTCTTGGCTCTTGTTAAGTCATAAATCCATGCTATATTTGGCTTATGGGCCGTTGGATATACTCTTGGTGTTATAGTGGTGGCCACTAAGATTGATCTTGAGTCCACTCAGGTTACTCCAATGAGTTACCAATTCACCATAGTTTTAAAAAAAATTACAGAAGTGTACATACTCTATCCCCTGTCAATTTAAAACTTTAAAATTGTAACCTCTTACTAAAAACCACATGTTCTTAACCATTAAACT
>APFE030705893.1:161335-241650 GCA_000404065.3 Pinus taeda
TGTATGTATGTATGGCAAAATGTCATATATAAATATATTAAATGTTAAAAATATATATAATGTGTTATAAACATTTTTATTTGAAAAATATATATGAATCTGATGGCAAACCTTACTCAAACGTATTTGAATTTGTTCAACTTCAAATCAAACGTTATCCCTATCAAAACTAAGCCATGTGACTTAACCTATTGGGAGTCGATTTGTTAAAATTGGCAACTAGGGCCAAACTCCATGTGGGTCATCTTATTTATGGCAGCTGATATCTTTATTGGATCTCTCTCATCGAGAGGTGTAGGATTGATCTAAATATCATCCAATTCTGATAAGTATTCATGGAGTTATGAATTTATTTGTGTTATAAGACAATTTGTCAAGGTCGGCCAACAACTAAATAACACCCACATGTGCTCAACGTTTTAGTATAAAAAGAGGTGACTTGATCGTCATTTCAACACACACTTCACTCTAGATTTCTCTCCACTTGTTTTGGGTTTTAGTGGAAGATAAATCAAGGAGTGGAAGCCCTAGACGTTGGAGGAAAGGAGGTTTCCCTAGCCGCAGCAAAGAAGACAGGCTAGCGAAGCTATGGAAGGGATCTAAGCAGCTATGGAGGAGATCTTAGCAAGCCCTAGCTGCAGTCCTAGCAAGCCCTAGCCTATGACAGCTCTACGCATCCATGTGTGCAACAAAACACAAGAAGAAAACTCGTTGAGGAGGAGACTCATCTGATCTAGCCACAGCAAGGAGATATAGACTTGTGTGGGAGGAGTAGTACTATTTTAGGGCCTATTTCAGGGTGAAGGAGAGATGAGTTCCCTTGCTGGAAGAGCCGCAACCATAGGACAGTTTTGAGGGCACTTTGGAGGGGTGCGGATCCATGGAAAGGTAGCCGGAACCCTACACAGTCTTGTTGTAGGGTGCCACAGTAAATCACAATTAAGCTGAAGGGTAGACAAGGGCTAGGGCAGCCTAGAATTGAAGCAGCCATCCTCGACCCCTCAAAGAAGGGAAACCGCATTTCTTGGGAGTGTTTTTGGGCACAAAAAGAAGGTTGGTTAAGGACTATTGTGTGCCCTAACCAGACCTATTTTTTTGTAACCAAATAGACCTCATAAGAGCAGTATTTGTATGGTGTGTTGGCAGCTAGATACATGGGACAGCAAGTTCACTTAGTGGAGAAAGCAATAGGACAGCAAGCAATGGCATGGTACAACAAGGCTACAATGGGACAACAGTAAGCATGGTGCTGCAAACTCATTATGACAGAAACAAGGTACAACATGCCAAATAGGATAGCTAGGCAAGTGTGCTTAGTAAAGCATGGTAAATGGGGCAGCTAGGCAATGGTGCTTGGTGTAGCAAGCTAATGGGACAGCAAGGCTATGATGTTTGTTGAAGCATAGCAAATGGGATAGCAGTATGCCAATCATGGAATGGCAATGTCACTAACAGTGGGACAGCAGCAATGGCACATGGAACAGTTGTGGTAGCATGGTCCAACAATGGCACATGGGACAGTAGTGGCAGCATAAGGTGAACCAGTATGATGTGTGCAGCATGGTCATGAGGTCCAGCATAGTGATGATGGGTGCAGCATGGTACAGCACAGTGAGGTGCAGCATGATGATGAAACGTAGCACAATGATAGGTAAAGGAGTCACCTTGGAGAATCAGTTGAAGCAGCATGTCTTCAATTGAATTCAACCATCTCATGTATCATCTTCTTATGATCTATGCTCTTATTTAGATAAGTCAAAGTGTTGACTTCTATTCTAAATGTATTATCTCTCTCTCTCTCTCTCTCTCTCTCTCTCTCTGTTGAACTATTGAAAAGCATATAAGAAGAATTGATCGAGGGTTTCCCCACATTGGGGTTTGTCCCTAGCTAGCGCCACATCTTTTTTCCTCTTCTCTTGGCTTGTCTTCTGTGATCTATGTTTATGTTCTATCTGCAATTTACTTTAATGCTGATATGATTGCTAATTTGGAAAAGATATTGAGCTAACTATGAACATTGAAATACATTGCTCTAAGCATAGAACATACCTAAAATTAACATGGTATCAGAGTTGAGGTAAAAACAAAGCCCAAGCAAGAGTGAAAGAGCAATCACTGAAGACAGTTGGGAAAGGACAAAAAGATAAATGGGTTCCTCATCTTCCTTCAAATTCAGGGTGATGTTGAAGCAAAGAATATTATCATAATGGCACAGCGGAAGTTTCTAATGGCCTAAAGATCACTTCATTGGGAAGTTCGGATCTAAGGGTGAAAGGAAAGGAAAATACCTAGTTTGTAATAAGTTTATCCATTATGCGAAGGAGTGTCCGAATGGTAGAGACACATTACTTGATGATGATAACAATCGTTCCATGGACATCTTCAATGATCAGAGGAATGACAGGTAATGCAAGTCATCAAGGAAACAACCAACTCTTCAAAGAAAGCAAGGAACCCTAGGTATGACTAATCAAATGTTGTTTTTGATAAGATAAAGAAGTAGTATCTTGTATTGGCCCTCTCCTTCAGATTCTTTGGGAATATGGCTTATTGATGGTAGTGCTTCAAGGCACTTCATCGGATAGAAGGGTTCTCTCTCTAATTTGGTAGAGATGGAAACAATCATGGGATTATACTTGGAGTCAATACCACCTATCCTGGAAAGGGTGTAGGGAATGTTACCCCTCAATTGAATGAGGGTAACTCAATTCATTTACGAGAATCTCTTTATGTGTCTAATCGCAAGAAGAACCTGGTGTCCATTTCAGCAATGGAAATCAAAGGTTTCAGGGTGGCATTCATCGATGGTAAGGTACGTGTTTGAAAATAGAATTTTCAAATATGCTTTTACTCATGGGTTCAGGGTTGGCAATTTGTATCAAGTTGCAAGAATGTCCATTGGGGATCATGTCAATTGACATATCTCATTTATAGCACTGGAGGTCTACTTATTATAGGACCCTACCCAATGTGAGTCAGATGGTGATTAGGATGCCTGAATTCAAGAAGAGCATGAAGGTACATGTCTGAGATGTACCGAAGGAAAATCTTCCAAGGGGACCATTCCCCTCCTGTAGCAGGTCCACAGGTTTGGGACAACCCAAGGGGTTTGAAATTCATGATTGGGAATCTCATGTATGCAAGTGGAAGAAAGCCCTCTATGGCTTGAAGCAAAAGACCTCGAGCATAGTATGAGAGGATTGATCACTCTCTAATGAACTGAGATTCGCTAGGATTGAAGCCGATCCAAACCATTGCTCGAAGGTTGTGGATGATAGACCTCTCATACTAGCACCTTCTGAGGACGACCTCTTTCTAATAGGTGCAAACCCTCTCATTTGCAAAAGTAAGAGAGAGTTGGAATCCAAATTTAGAATGATGAACTGCAAGCCCATGACTACCCTGATGGATATTAACATTCATAAGCTATGTGGTAGGAATGTCGAACCTGTTTTGGGAAATGCCTCTGAGTTTCACAAACTCATACTAGCATTGATGTTCTTGGTGAACTCTCGTCTGGATATATGTTTTGTAGTTAGCATGTTGGGCTCATATTTGGTTGAGCCTCACTGGATTGATGCCAAGAATCACTTGAGATATCTTCAGGGCACAATATCTCATGAATTAAGATACACTGCCGGAAATGTGAACCTGCATGATTATTCTGATGATGACTAGGTAGGCAGTGTGGAGGATCGCAAGAGCACTTCTGGGTGTTGACTCTCTTTGGGTTTTGCTCGATATTCTGGATGAGCAAGAAGCACAAGACGGTTGCTTTGAGCACCGCTGAGACCGAATACATAGCTACGAGTATGATCTCGTGTGAATCTTACTGGTTGTGGAAGCTCTTCAATGAGTTGTTTGTACACATGATGGATACCATTGTGATATTCTATGTCAACTAGGGAGAATTCGATTGTTGATGAATCTCGTATTCTATTATTTCTCCAGCAAATAGACATCAGATACTACCTTATTCAGGATATGGTACGTCGATGAGTGAGTAGGCTCCATCGCATTAACATTGATGTATAGGTCACAAACATTCTGTCAAAGCCCCGAGGAAAGGTCAAATTTGTGACTTTCCCGAACGACTTGGAGTTGTTGAGAGACCCGCTTATGAGGGTCCTGCATGATGCATGCTTTGAGCTTTGGGAGCTTCGGGGGGCTTGGAGTACTTCTTGGAGAAACAAGCGACCATAGGGCAACTCACCCTCCCCTATTGGTGTGTTGTGTACAAGGTGAATGGATCAACCTTCCCCTGTGATACCCCATGGCGACTTAGGGACAGGATGAGTAGTTCTCCTATCAAGGCATCCTACCCATGCAGTCTGGGACTCATGGGAAGCACCTCTCATTTGGCCAATGAGTATGGAAATGGAGTTAGGGACCATAGTAGTACTATCGATGGACACATCTTTGTATCTACCGTATTCCCTATGCTAGGATGACCTCCATTGATCAAGGATCAATGAAACTGATTTGGAATTAGTATGAGTGGTTTGAGACACTCCCTTGTGATACTGATTTGGGATCAATGAAATTGACTTTGAGTCAGTAAGAGTGACATAACTCACTCTCTTTTGGAACTGATCTAGGATCAGTCAGAGTGTTATGACACACTCTCCTCATATGGAACTGACTTCTGGTCAGTAGAGAATGGTATGAGACATTCTCGATCAATTCTTCTTCTTCATGGTTCAGCATGTAACTTAGCTCATAAAGAGTTGATTTATCCAATGGTTGAGCATGCGTGACACACATACTTGTGATATTGATTGCCTATGCATGAACACGAAGATTTCATGCCACCCCATCTATTTTATTTGTGGATTGCTACTAATGCATGATATTTTGGGAATGATTTACTCTAATTTATTTCTTTCATTAAGCACTGCAGGTGCATGGTATCTCGAGATGGTTATCACTATCTGTATGGAGATTTCCCCCAATATCATTAATGGGAACTCTGTACCAATGTGGTTTAAGTTTGTTGTAACAAATTTTGCTTGATGGTTGTAGTAATTACAACTCAGAGGAAGGAATATAGAATGTGTTTTTAAGTACTATGTTTTGGACAATATTAACGAAACAAAGCCACTAGTTTGAAAATATTTTTGGATTATCATGTCACTACTACTAGTTCTTTTCTGATTGTATTTCATTTTAAAGATGCCAAACAACATTGTAAAACAATGATTTGGCAGAATTCCAGGAAAGAAGAGTAATCGTGGACAAGAGACATAGCTAGAGCAAATTATAGCATTTCTCCAACAAAATTGGAGAGACAGTTGCATTGAGTTTTGCAAAAGAGACAAGAATATCATATTGCAAAGCTAGAGGCTAATTTGAAAATCAGAGGCTGAATTTGTGGACAAAGAAAAAAGCTTTCTTAGTGGAAGGAATATGTATGGCAGCTTTCCCAAGAAAGAAATGAAACCATAACAACTCCAGGCAAAGTTTCACTTTTCAAGACATTTTCAGTGGTATTTTAATTATGTTGATGGGTAGTCAACATAATTCTAGAAGAGGAGAATCTCTTTCATTAAAGTGTGACAAGGGAGAAAGATCGTACTGTTTTTTTGTTTTTGCTAAGGCACGGGCGGATCCTTCTATTCAATTAAAAAGGAGAAATAGTGTATAAAAGGCAACCACGGCAGTGAGGCCCACCAATATGACAAGCCTACCCCAATCCATGGTCTCAAGATGACAAAGCGAACCCAGGGACACGGGCCCACCAAATCAAACAAGCAATCCAAAACTGATCGTGGATCCTAAGCTAAAGATCCGGCGGATGAAAAACATATCGGGTGGCCAACAAGCACACCTTTTAACAAACAAATCGGACCCGATGAACCCAATAGACCATAATTTATAATCATATCGGGTCCATTTTTGACATAACCATCATTCACTTTAACCACCCGAAATCCACCATTTGTGCGCGATTCCAGTGAGGTCGTGCGAACAGCGCGAAACATAACCACTGTTTCGGACCCACCAACATGCATGCTTATTCCTGGCCGTGGATTTTCCTTACTTGATCCAACGGTTAAGGATCATATCGCTCGGACTAAGAGCACTGATAGTTACCGCGCGATGAGGGCGGTAATTCTTCCCCACCCTTAGCCACGTGTTGCATGGTGAGTGGAATCGCTCCCGATTGTGAAAAACCGCTTCCGACTTAATGAGCATGCAATATACCGGAAACCACCCTGAGGGCAGTAAAGCTACCATGGGAATAGAAGCGGAGGTTTTGTGTCTGCCAAGAAAATCTGGACTCCAGCGCATGAACATCCCTCCTTCCAACCGTCCCCCTAAGATTTATGGTTTGTTGTTACCTGAGTTAAGGAGGCCGACATAAACCTGCATCCTAAAAAGGACCTCACTTATATCTCAGCACTTCATAATGAATCCAGATCAACTAGACCCCATCTCTGTGGCTCTGTTTTGGGAAATTCTGTTTCTTGATTTTTCTTGATACTGTTGGCAGTCGCTGAGGGCCCTGGATGAGCATTCCTCCTTCAACCTGTCATCAGTTATCTCCTCTCACCAGCAGCACAAGTCGATATGCTTGTTTCGTACCCCGTCATTAGCAAGTCAGTCCACAACTTTGTTGGCTTCCCTATGAACATGCACCAACCTAAGAGTTCTCAAGATTCTTAGGTGCGCTTGGATTCTTTGGTAGACTTGCAAAAGCTGCCAGTGTTCTGAGATTTTCTCAGGAGCAGTGCCAGCATTTATAGATCGTATTGTTGATTTCCCTGACCACCTGATTTTTTCTGCGTATAAGATTTTCATTACCATTTCAAAATAATACATAACTTGGACTATTTCTATGGCAGGGATGTATCTAGTGCAAAAAAAGTTTGCATTATTGGATCACCGAACCCGATGCCATTGCAAAATGTCACCATTTTGGAAATCTAGCCATTCAGCTGCATTTATAAAACACAAGTTTCACATTACAGGCAACGCATGTTTGCACTTTTCTTCTGTCAAGCACAAAACAATTCTCCTAGTTAATTTTGAATTTGGAACTACTTACTACTTGATACATAGTCCTCTTTCTGTACAATCAACTGAATTTAGTTAGTCTATGATACTCCCACATTGCTATAGTTTCCTACTTGAATTTGGGAAGCATGCACTATGCCGATTTCCTAATTTCTCACTCCTTGAATTTGGGAGGCACACACTTGTTTTGTTTTGACTTATAATTGGATTTTTTTTATTACTTGATTCGTTTCATGTAAATGAATGACATCAAAGCCTTTTCAATGGTTTTCTCTTGTTCCTCTAATATTGTAGGTCGTAGAGGTGATGAATTCAGAATTAGAGTTGGTATTAGTGCATTGTTTTCACCATGGTTGTAACAACTAGATTCGATAGTATTAGACTCCTTGTAGAAAAAGATTTACGGCAATTTCTAACATGTGATCGACAATTGATCATGAACCCAATCACGGCAAACCTCCTTTTATTATTTTAGGTGACATTATTGTTCACATAATAGCTTTGATAGTCGCTGATCCTTTTTAGTTCTCCACATCATTCACTCGCTCATTTTCAGTGATTTTAACTAAAGAAAACCTTGTTATAGGCTTACAATGTATTGGCTTTTACAGTGATTGTGCTCGCAATCAGTCCATCTCACAGCATCACTATCTGCATTGCCCCTACACTCAAATCTCCTTATTCAATGTACTGTCTTGCTTGAATTTTAAGTAGCAAAATGATGTATCTGGGCACGCAGGCATGTGTTGCCTGCTTTTGGAATTATACATGGAACAGTCCAATGCCAAAATTACATGTTTCAGGAATAATTGCAGGGGATGACTCTATTGCTTCTATACCTACAGGTTGAGGGTCCAATAAAATTTTGTTCTTTTCTTACCCATAAAATGGAGATGAACTGATTAAGGATAAGGAGAATCTAAAACATTTAGAGACCTTGAATTGTTGTGAAGATATTCCCAATGCTCCTTCACGAGGGACCCTTGATGCTGGAGATGAAAGTTCAAATTTAGATTCTCCTTCTAGACTTGAGCATTTGATTAATTTGAAAACCAAAAGGAAGGATGCAAATTCTATAGTACAGAGTGAGATAGGTCATATTCAAACTTCTGAAAGTTTGTCTAGCAAATTATTTTTTAATGCCTTGGGTGTCAGTGGGCCAACGTCCCACCAATGACTGACATCCCTTGGCATCAGTGTTGTAGCCGGGACATAAAGGCTCAACCTGTTATCATTCCACCAACATCCACTATTCTCCCTGCAACAACAACGACACCAAGAGATGTCGGCGACTCATCAACAAGACGTCGGTCCATAGTCATCCGCAACTATTATTTTAAAGAATTGTTTGCTGATGTCGATAAGGTGTCAGTTTGGCATCGGTCCACTGACACCCAGGCTTTATTTTTTGAAGTATTTGTTAAACATCGGTCGGGTGTCGATATGGCAATGGTGGACCAACTACCACAGATAAAAAAAATCATTTTAAGAGTTGTCAATGATATCCATTAATAATATGCCATGTGTCCTAACTCCTGACAAGACCAATGCGTACACAAAAATGTCAGGTAAATGACATAATAGAATTGACAATGAAATATAGTTATTTCCAGCATTGTTCCAGCAACATTAACATCAATATTATATCAGAATTTGTACTCAAATCTACCCGTGATATTATGTTCAGTCATGATATAACTTGGAAAGAGAGGAAGGGAATGACGTTCGATTCCCATCTAGTTAATGGTGTGAAAGTTGGCTTTGAACACATTGAAGAATTCCCTCAACCCAAGATGGATCTAAACAAAAGAGATTTAAAGAGGGGGCAGCCTCTCCATGAAGTGTGAGGAAAAATGCAAGCCGCTATAGGATTGTTTAGGGCTAAAAAAATGAGTGAAATGCATCACAGGGTTGGAGATGCTTATCCAGAAATTCCCATGACAGTACTTCAAATAATGGATAGTTATCATTACGAAAGATTGCATATATATATATATATATATAACCAAAATCTCAAAGTATGGGACCACACACCACATGTACATCCGCACAATAAGGATTTGTTGATCAAAGTGAGCCACATCAAATCCATAAGTCTAGTGGGTGGTTGGTCAACTCCCTTAACATTTGTCTCCCTCTTCTAGGTTGACGCTAAAGTCTGACAAAGTGAATTTACAGCGAAGTACCATAGGTTCCAACACCCCCCCTTTCAACATGACTTGGAGGACAAATCATATTACATCAACATTCCCCATTAATTTGATGGGGGCAACATATCCAATGCTGAACAATAAATATTCTCAAAAAAAACTGCAACAATGTTGTCGGATCAATTTACTAAGTAAATTAACGCAAGTGTTTTACTTTCCAATCCGGGTTTTTAGACTTGGAAGCACGTCCAAAGTATATGGATTCTAGGTAAAATCAATTTCGGAAGGCAAGGCTCAAAGGTTAAAGGAAATGTATATTATAAATAAGTTCTATGTTTAAAGAAACTAAAAAGTCTCTGATTCAAGATGCAGTAAGTGAAAGAAAAGGCTCCTAACTAAGGAGGTCCTAGTTGTCCTTCCCCACAGTATTGTCCTCAATAAGAGAAACTAAAGATCAGCGGTTTGTGATGTGTAGAAAGCAAGATAAGAGGCTCCTAACTTAGGAGGTCCTGATTGTCTTTCCTCACAGTTTTACTCCAACAACATTACCATTGCATCAAATCATAAATTGAAATTCAAGAAATGCAAAAGGATGATTTTTTAGTTGTGATTCATAATTTGATAGAAAGAGAATTTTACTTAAATCCGTTGTCCTTTTGTATTAACATTAGGTTTTAAACCAAAATCATTCAAAAATCATATAGAAATCATAACACATCTAAGTAACTGAATCATAAAACTAAAACAAGAAATATTGAATCAAAATTATGCTAATTTATACAAAATTTAACCAAAGCGTACTTAATTTGGTATGGGGACCCTCCAATCTTGCCTTGTACACCTGAAGAACTCTTCAACTAAAGCTAACTTAATAAAGCATCCACAGCGTGAATAGCGAATAGAACAGTAGAAATGATTCTTCAAATTATCTCAAAAGTCTCCAATAATCTCAATACAAAATTAGACTTTCTCCTCCTTTGAATGGTCCATAAACTTTGTTTAAACAAGAAAATCATAAATAAACTTTGGTATAATGGATCTAATAGCCTTATCAATCCTAATCCATCCATACAGGTCAAACTCATCAAGTCTGGTTCATAAAATCGGGAAAAATCCCACAAAACAATAAATCTGCCCCATTTTACTAGGGATTCATGAATGACAAGTCAAGTTTGATCAGCGTTGACCGAGCTTGTTTTTGCTTAGTTTGACTGAACCAATAGGTGTTTCTTCGTTCGTGGTTCCCAAGCTTTCCAAATATGCGCTCAGATCTTTCCCAGGTGTTCTGCACATATGACTTCAATGGTGCTATTATGGAAATTTTTAATGCAATCCAAATTTACTCTTAAACCCCAATTTTTACACAAATTTCCAAAAATTGAAAAACTTATTTTAGTTGCTTGAATATGCAAAATAGGACTAAAATGAAGCATACATAGGTGAAATATGATAGAATATGGTGGTAAATAAATGGATTTAGGATAGGCAAATATGGTCAAAATTGAAGGCCAACATCTCCCCCTTGTTGATGTTCAAGCATGTCCTTATGCTTGCCTCTGTCTCATTGATCTTTTGCCTCTGTATGTTGACTTTCCTATTGATGTACTTGTAGATCTTCCCCCTGATGTTGAAGCTTCCTGCTGAGATCTCTGCAAAAGCATATCAATCACCTTTGCTTCTCTCTCCCCTCTTGTAAACTTATGTCTTCACTTTTTTTTTCTTTTCATACTTAAATTATCATTGTTTACAAATGATAGTACCAATAAGATTTGAAAATTTTGACCTTGTACTATGGGATTTCAATAATTAGTATACCTCCATGTGACGAAAACTATAGGAACAGTTTATACATGATGAACACTGTAACGATCAACAAGAGTGTGTAGATTGTTTCCAATGCCAAAATCACATAGAATTAATATGAAATTATCAATGTGGTTATGGTCATAATCAATGATTATTTTCTTTATATGTAGGGTACCTTCATTCTTTTGAAACCTATAACTCTGAAGTTCTATTTTTCAACAAAAAAGTTATATTCTTCACATACCCTCAACATCTTCTTGTGTTAATCTTGGAATGTTGCACAATCACTGGAGAAAACATCAATCGAATGCATCAAAGCTTCTTTCACTTTGTGCAAGGGGTTTTCTTCTTGCCATAAATCTGCTACAAAATAACTTGTGCCAATACTTTTTATGACTAGGCATTCACTTTCAACTTAGCAACTATTTTGCCCACGCAATCTACAAAATAAGGGTTAAAAGAACCAGGGAAATATCCCAAATAACAATGAATTTGATAAAATTCCCCATGAGGAGCCTAATTGGGCTCGTTCTAAAGAAAACTCATGTTTTCATTTTTTAAATTTCATTTTTGTTTGCTCATAAAAAGAAACGAAAAATAGTGGCTTTTTAAAATTTTCAATTTTCTTCTAAACGGTAGTTGAATTCAATGTTTTCAAGAAGACATGTTGCCTAAATCCTTACCGGTTACCTCCACTGGAAGTTGGCTCTTTTCCTTCTATGTTTCACTGCACAGGTGTTTTCTTACCAAGACTCTGCAATATATTCTCAAAAATTCAGAACTTGAATGTTGATTTGAACCACTGGTTGATACCCAAGGAGAAATTTCTGAATTGAAATGTTAAATTTATGAGGAGCATTTCCTGAACTTGTAATGTCAAATTTCTGAGCTGAAACACTACCTCTATTTTTGTTGCTTATGGAGAGAAGCCTTTATTTTAATGCTTTGAAAATGATCGTAGATGGTTACTCAAAATAGGATTATTCTCACTGCATTTTTCCATAAAAATCCTTCCAAATGTGTATTGAACAATGATTTGAAGAATTATTCATGAGAGTTTGAACAAAAACTTTTATTGTGAACTTGTTCTACCTATTTATTTGTTTATTCTATTCTATCCTACTCTATTATATAAAAAATAAGTCATTCTCTCAAGTATAAGAAAATTTCCAATGCATCCATTTGCGTAACAAGATCACAAGTAGGCTCACATCCAAGTTTGAAAAATATACCTTAATAAATACTTGGACTTGAAAAATTAGTTGATCATAAAGATTTGATGCTAAAGAATGTTGAAAAATGGAGTGGTGTTGTAGCCTAATGACTAGTTGAAATCAAGTTTTGAAATGATCTTTGTTTGGTTGGTTCTCCTTAATTGTCATATCACAAAGTTCTTCTTGTGGAATGTGTTCAAAATCATGAATGCACAAGGGATCATATGATAGACATTCTTGAATTTCTAGATCTATTGTTTGAACTTCATCGCATGTGATTCATAACTTATTAATCTCCTTACAAAAATAACTAGAAGAAGCTTCTAGGTTCTCTTCTTATGGATCTCTTCATGGATGTTTTTTTCCTCTTATATCTTTTGAAATGAAGATTCATCTCTAGTGGCCATTCTAAATTGTGTACAAGGATTTAAGAAGATCCTTGTGGTGGCATACCCTCCTTCTCTAAATGACTTCTTTAACATCATGTTTTGTAGATCTTTGTTTTACAAATTGATTTTGTAGTTAATGAGTTTTTGTTAGTTGGTTGGCGGTTTTGTTTTGGGATCTACCTTTCTAATTTATGCCTAAATGTAAAAACTATAATGAAAAAAGTTTTTGTTTTTGTGTTTTGTTTAAAGCTTCCTATTTTAACTAAATTTGAACGTGCTTCCCCAGCAATGGCGCCAAAAATGTTAGGTCAATTTACGAAGTAAACTAACACAGGTGTTTTACTTGTCAATCCGGGTTTGTAGACTTGGAAGCACATCCAAAATATATGGATTTCAGGTAAAATCAATTTCAGAAGGCAAGGCTCAAAAGGTTAAAGGAAATGCATATTACAAATAAGTTCTAAGTTTAAAGAAACTAAAGAGTCTCTGATTCAAGAAGCAGTAAGCGAAGGAAAAGATTCCTAATTTAGGAGGTCCTGGTTGTCCTTTCCCCCAGTACTATCCTCAAGAAAAGAAGCAGTTTGTGATGTGTAGAAAGCAAGAGAAGAGACTCCCAACTTAAGAGGTTTGGTTGTTCTTCCTCACAGTTCTCCTCCAACAACATTACCATTGCATCAAATCATAAACTGAGATTCAAGAAACAATTCAAGAAATGCAAAAGCATGATTTTTTAGTTGTGATTCATAATTTGATAGAAAGAGAATTTAACTTAAATCCTTGGTTGTCCTTTGGTATGAAAAATAGATTTTAAACCAAAATCATCCAAAAATCATACATAAATCATAACACATCTAAGTAACTTAATCATAAAACTGAAACAAGAAATACTAAATCAAAACTATGCTAATTTACACAAAATTTACCAGAGTGTACTTAGTTTGGTATGGGAGCCCTCCAACCTTGCCTTGTATACCTAAAGAACTCTTCAGCTACAGCTAACTTAATAAAGCATCCACAACATAAACAAAAAATAGAACAGTGGAAATGATTATTCAAATTATCTCAAAAGTCTCCAATAATCTCAATACAAGATTACACTTTCTCCTCCTTTGAATGGTCCATAAACTTTGTTTAAATAGGCAAATCATAAACAATCTTGTTATAATGTTCTAACAGCCTTATCAATACTAATCCATCCATATAGGTCAAACTCATCAAGTCTGGTTCACAAAATCAGGGAAAATCCTACAAAGTAATAAATCTGCCCCATTTTACTAGGGATTCCCGAATGACAGGTCAAGTTTGACCAGCATTAACTAAGCATGTTTTTGCTCAATTTGACTGAAGCAATAGGTGTTTCTTCATTTATGGTTCCCAAGCTTTCCAAATATGAGCTCAGATCTTTTCTAGGTGTCCTGCACATATGATTTCAATAGAGCTATTATGAAAACTTTTAATGTAGTTCAAATTTACTCTTAAAACCCAACTTTTACAAAAATTTCCAAAAATTGAAAAACTTAATTTAGTTATTTGAATATGCAAAATAGAACTAAAATGAAGCATATATAGGTGAAATATGATGGAATATGGTGGTAAATAAATGGATTTAAGATAGGCAAAGATGACCACAATTGATGGCCAACCGCTGTTATATCCAAATAACAACATGCTAGTAGCCAAGGCATTGATCAATCCAAGGTATAGTAGCAATCTTTCAAAGTATGAAGAAATATCGCTTCCAACAACATTCTTTACCTGAGCCTCTCTAAAATCAATGAAACAATCCACGCACCATGCTTTTACAAATGAAAGCATATTAAAACAAGATTCCCAGTGGATTACTAGACTAGACAATATAGCAAAGTAGTCTCAATCAATTAGCCAACTAGACAACAATGCAACGTAAGATCAACTTTTTTCATCAAACAAATAGTGTATGCCATATAAGGATCTCAAAATCCAACAATCAACAAGTTAGTACCCTACCATCTTCCCTTGTTAGTATCCTTTATCAATGTATAATCATATATCAGTTAGCACTCATGTCTTTGTCTTCACACTAGTCTTCAACGTTAACCTTCAATCGTCATCCTACTACAATTCAAGCCAATGAATCTACAAACCCTAAGACTTTGTCAACAAGAATCTAACTGAATCCAATCAAACATACATTGGAACCTCCAATCGACCAATATAATCAAACCCAAATCAGTGAATTCTAAACAATAAGTACTAGTTGATGAGTGAACTAGACATCTCAAGTTGGGTTTTCAGTCTAAACTTTTCAACATCATCCCCCCTTAAAAGCCACTTAGGGATAAATGGAATACAATAATGCATAAGCCATGCAAACAAGTAGTGCAATCTAACTATCAAAGGCAAAGAACATGACAAATAATATATCATAATTGTCCATCAAGATAGTGCAACAGTGATTGCTACAACAATTCATCAATCAATCAATCAACAATAAGAAAGAGAAGAATTATACAGTTGTAAAGTCACCATCACAAGTGTATGAATTCCTCAAACACGTATTGGAATGATCCCACAACCACTCATCAATCCAACCATATTCAAAGTTCAAATCTCATAGTTGATATTGGTCCAAAATTCTACCTCTTCTGACTCTTAAGCAAAGATTGTAAGAAGAGTTGTCGTTCTTCAAGAATGTCAATTCCTAGACAAATTCCTCCTATCTCTGTGATTAGGATGACTATATGGCGAAGGAATATGTCCTTGTTGAACAATTGGCACAAGATTCCATTCATGTTCAACCAATGATGCAGGACAACCCTACAAATCAACAATAAAGTCCCCTAAAGTAACAGTGTCCAATTCAAAAATATCATCATTAATGTGCAATTGTTCTTCTACAACTTCACCCAGTGGATTCCAATTACAACAAACAAAACAACATTTGAAGTAGAACCTCCTCCATCTGTTAATGTGGTCTCATCATATCCAATACCTACTTTGAATAGTCTCATCTCGAGCAAAATCAAAAACTCAATAATTTGTCCACTCTTCTCAAGTCCATGTCTAATGTATACCATCTTACTCAATAGTGGGGACCTAATACCCCTAATATGTTTATCAAATCTTAACGAAGTCACAATAAGCGTTAAAATATGCCACACCATCAACATCATTACTTATTACAGGCAACAACTGTAGTATACCTAGGGGGGATAATATGGGGTACAAAGGGAGGCACCCATTGGAATAATAATGGGATGGGCAATAGTAATAAATAAGGTGGTTAACCTGTATCATGTAAGGGACCACAATTAGTTAGCAATAATATAATAAGCCCGTGGTATTAGATAGATGGTATTGAGGGAACCATGGTAATGACCCATGGTATTGTATGTATGAGGCCTATATAGAGGCTAGAGACTCCACATTAAGAGATGTCAAGGATTATTGTATGAACAGGCATATGGCTTGTGGATTGTTCTCCTTCCTTAAGGAGTGAATGTATGGTGTTGTCCTACCTTAAGGGTTTGATATTAATAAAGTGAAGCATTTCTATATTCAGATCTTCGTATTCTTGGATTTATCTCTATTATCTTATATTTTTGGGTCAGACCTATAACAAGTGGTATCAGAGCACTTTCTTGGGCAAAGTGGAGAATATTTTTTTTTAATTTTTGCAGGAATTTTTTGGGTCAGCAAGATTGCAGATCAGATTGTACATTTTGGTGCAAAATCTGTAAAATCTAATTGCAAATCTGAATTATTTGTGAAAAGATACCCAAATTCAAAACAAAACAAAAAATCGGCCGAATCAGAGTCCGGATGAAGGAGATATCGCTAATCTAAAAAATCAGTGGTGTTGCAGACATTTTTTCAGGGCGATGAGTTTTCAAATCATATATGTATGATTCGGGGAAAAATCTACAAGATCTAATTGCAGATATGGGTTGTTGATGAAAAATACTTAATTTGAAAAAAACAATCAGTCGAATCGGAGTCTAGGTGAAGGAGATCTCACTGATTTAAAAATCAGTGTTGTTGTAAACATTTTTTGAGGCAGCGAGTTGCGGAGCAGATATATACGTTCTGGTGCAAAATCTACAAAATCTAATTGCAGATCTGGATTCTTTGTGCAAAAATACCCAAGTACAAAAAAAAATCGGCTGAATTGGAGTTCGAATAAGGGAGATATTGATGATTTAAAAATCAGTTGGGTTGCAGACATTTTTTCGGGTCGGCGGCTTTGCGGTGCAGATCTGTAAATTCTGGTGCACAATCTAAAGAATCTAATTGCATATCTGGATTTTTTGTGAAAAAATACCCAAGTTCAAAAAAAATCATTCGAATTGGAGTCCAAATGAGAGAGATATCGTTGATTTAAAATCAGCTCTTTTTTCAGATATTTTTTGTGACAGTGGGACAGTTACAATGTGGATCTAAAATTCCAGTCCCTAGATCTATATGCTTACCACATGGGAAGATGCAGAATAGTTGTTCCATTTCCGAAAATAGGTCATAATAGGGATTCTGAGCAATATTGACGGAATTGTGGTCATTTCAAATTTTCGCCAAATTTTTTTATGATGGCAGGCCTAGATCAGAATTTGAGGGACTTGTATAAATTTGATGGCTCTCATCCAGCCACATGGCTAGCACAAATGGAGAAATATTTCACATTGAATCACATCATAGATGATGCGACTTAGCTGAGTTTGGGAATCATGTACTTGGACCATGAAAGATGGCAATGGTGGCAGTGTCATCAAAAATGCCATCCAAGAACAACTACTTGGCAGATGTTCGAAAAATCTATTTGTGACCACTTTGACCGTAAATCTAATTCTGTGGGTCCTCTTACTAAGCTCACAAAGACAGACACACAACCTAGCAAAGATTTTATTTTTACAGGAAAGAAGGAAACCAAGAAACCTAAAGCATTATTTTTTGCTGGTATCTCCTTATTGCAGGTTCATGGATTGATTTAGAAGGAGAAAATCATTGTGTCTATAGATCCTAGTTGCAAGAAAAAGCTCATAAATGTCAATTTAGAAAAAAAATTGCAAGTGCCAGCAAAACACATTGAAAACACACAGGTTAATGATGAGGATGTGCAAGTTTATAAAGATTTGAAGCTTTCGATGGATAAGTATGTGTTGCATTGTGATTTTTACACTTCAGATATGGATAACATGGATGCTGTTTTAGGATATCCTTGGATGGAATCTGTGGATACTGTCAATGTTAATGTGCAAAAGAAATTCCTGAAACTCTGGTATAAAAAGAAGAAAATTACATTGCAGGATATTTCCATTAAGACCCAAGCAGAGACTATGGAGGCAGAAGCACAAAGCTCTAATGACACTTACACATCAGATGATGATCCTTTGATGATCGACAATCAAATACAAACAGAGGTTGAAGCAGAAAAGGTTACAGGTATTGATACATCAGATGAGGACTCAGTGGTTGAAGTAAAATTGGAAGATAAGAAACAATAGCAAGCACCATAACATGTACCAGATAACACTCAGGCTCCATTGTTGGTTAAAACTTCAGCATATCACCACCCACATCACCCTGCAAGAAAACAACAAACAAGATGGCAACAAATTAGCCACAAGGACAACAACCCCCACATGATAGATAGAAAGGAGTAGCGATCCACCTACTACACATCAACATAGAAGAGCCACCACAGTCAACTTCCATCTCAAGCGAGCGAGGCACCAATTTGATCGAGGGTTGACCTTTCTCTTGGATGGATAGATGCACGTTCATGGTACCAGTGGACTACTCTTTTGAGTAGATCTTATTATTTGTGTTCTTCCCATGTTTCGAGGACGAAACATGTTAAGGGGGTGGAATGTAGTATACATTAGGGGGATAATATGGGGTAGAAAGGGAGCTACCCAATGGAATAATAATGGGATGGACAATAGTAATAAATAAGGTGGTTAACCTGTATCATGTAAGGGACCACAAGTAGTTAGCAATAATGTAATAAGCCCATGGTATTAGATACATGGTATTGAGGGAACCATGGTAATGACCCATGGTATTGTATGTATGAGGCCTATATAGAGACTAGAGAATCCACATTGAGAGATGTCAGGGATTATTGTATGAACAGGCATATGGCTTGTGGAGTGTTCTCCTTTCTTAAGGAGTGAATGTATGGTGTTGCCCAACCTTAAGGATTTGATATTAATAAAGTGAAGCATTTATATAGTCAGATCTTCTTATTCTTGGATTTATCTCTATTATCTTATATTTTTGGGTCATATCTATAACAACAACACTACCAACAATGTTGTTAATGCATTGTTATGAGTATCAATAGGGGAATTATTCTAAGAGGGGTTCTCAATCACATCATCAATCCTCCCAACAACATTCATATCATACTTCTTCACAGCAATTTGTAACTTACAAACTTCAAGTTCAAGACCATGTTTGCAATCCTGAAATCCATAAATATCCACACCTTTTTTAGGAAATTGCAAACACACAAGAACATAATATTTCCTCAATTCGTATTATTCATCAAACAACCAAATATTATCTCCTTTGAGGGGAGAAACATCCTCACAAAGCACATAAATAGAAACTTGTCGGAAAATAGCTCCATTCTCCAACTAGGTGTTCACTTTCTCCAACCCATTAATCCTCTCCTTGAGACCTCCATTATTTTTCCATAATTGAGAAATAGTAGTTTACAATAACAATATCCCTACAATTTCTCCATGTTAAGTAAACTTGACTTGGTGAAAGAGTGAAGATTGTTAGCTCAACAATGGTGGTTTCAAGCACCTAGTATTGGTGACCCATGGTATTTTATGTAGTTAAATCCTTTAAAAGGCTTGGGGATTCTCCGTTGTAATGAGCCAGACTTGTTAAAATCTCCTTGAACCAACAACCTGGCAATTTACTACCTAGAAAATTACAAATCTACTAAATAAAAGCACGATTGGGATCCTAACAAAACTTAAACAACAGAAGCAAAATAGACAACCAATCTCAATCACATAAGCACACAAAGTTTCTTCCCTATCAAATATTTCTTCATATATTAAATTCTGAACTTACTTGGGCTACCTTATTGGGAAAATGGCCCTCTAAAGAAATTACATATACAATAATACACTAGAATTGATCCAATTGATCCCACCTTATATCTTTCCTTCAATCTATCTCCTGGCTGATCCAAATCTCCCTTGCTTCTCCTTGCACCTTCCTCAGACCCAACACACTTGAATGGAAGTCCTTCTTCACCCAATAACTAAGATCTCACTCTCGTTGTGTCATGTGCTAATGATGCATTGTGTGTCTTCTCCCTTAACCTATTATCCTTTCTTTTATAAGCTTGAGTTATGACCGAATCCACAACGTTAATCTCCAAAGTGATTGATGATTGAGATTAGATCTCAACATCACCTAAGATCAACGGTTGAGATTCATCTAATTCACTAATGCAAAAACTTTTGCATTTCATTATATTAACTCACTTTTGTCTTGTAAAAAAAAATACCTTAATCATTAGAGTAATTGCTAAGATTAAGGATGTATTAGGCAACCTTCGCACGCCCAAACACTAAGGCCTATGCAAACGTACATGCTCAAGCTACAAACATCAACAGGAGTTGAATAGAAGGCTCACTTGGTTAGGGACAAGGTGTTGGCCATCTTGGCTATATTTAAGTCAAGGATAATAATAAATATTGGTTTTCTCCATTAGGGGTTTTATGTTATAAACATAAATAATAATAAGTTAATTAATTAAATGAAAAGTCAAGGGCCACATATCCCTTCACCTTGAGACCAGTGAATGCTTAACTAAATTGTCACGAGTGTTGTATCATCATTCATATTCAATAAATTATCAATCCTAATTTCAAAATAAATGTTATTTTCACAAATATAAACAAGGATTGTTTTTTACATTGGTATCAGAACCAAAGCATTTCCATAACAACCCAGTCATACCATTCCAATTTCACCATTGTTGGTCCACATTGCTCTGCAATTGACTGCACACAGTTGTACATCGATCATGTGCCACTCCATACTATTCTACCAGCAGTACGCTCTATACTACACAATTTCATCTATTGTATCCACTGCCTATAACCGTTGTAGTCATCGCATTATCCCTGCATTATCCCCCTCTCCTCGCAGCATTATCTGTCACACTCACCACCATCATTGTCCTACTTGTCTTCCACAGCCGCAGTGAAAACCCTGTCAACCACTATACAAATTGATCGTTGTCGTCATCCCTCATGTTGTCTTCACTTTTGTCGACGTCCACATTAATCAACCTCTAAGGTCACGGTTTTGTAAACTAATTAGCCTTTATTAGTTAATATTTTATTTTTATTAATTAATTATTACCACCTCAATTATTCATTCAGTCACTTGTAATAGATATTAAAATTCACTTTATAAAATAATTAACTAATTAATTAAAAATAGAAGAAAATGGATTTAAAAAGAATGAAGAAATAGTTGCAAATGCCAATAGCTATAGAGACAAGGTCAATAGCATAAAACATTGTCTCGATAACATTGAGAAGGCACAGAAAGAGTTGGGAGAAGGACAAAAAGAGTTAACCAATAAAATTAATAAACTAATTGGAAAAGGAGACAAAATTGACAAATTGATAAAGGATTTGAAGAATCATTGGCAAACTGCATTAAGAATAAAAAATGATGACAAGGATGTTGGAAATAATACTGAGAGGGGGGTAAATCAGTATTATCAGATCAATAATTTTATTTCCTAAAGAGATTTATATACGCTACTTCAATGAACTGAACTAGCGTGTACACGCAACTGTGATTAAAGAAACCAGCGTATATCCAGAGAACTTGTGATTTAGACAATTTATCATGTGTTGATCTTAAACCAGTACATCAATAACTTATTTGACAGTGCAGTAAAAGCAAAATAAAACATCACACATAAGCAACACACATGAACACCAAGATTTAAGGTGGAAACCCAATGTGGGTGAAAACCACCTACTGTTGTTGTCTCTATCTTCTTTTAATAATAAGAAAATCTGTTTACAATCATGTACTGGTGCAGACCCATACCAGTACGCAGGCACCCACCTGCAGAAAGCTACAACCTTCTCTCATTTTCCAGCTTCTACTAGAAGGGAGCTGCAACCCCCCAGCTCTTGTACTAGCCAATATGTTTACTGGTACGTACGCACTGACTTACAGAAGGATACGACCTTCTTTCTTCCTCTAGGGACCACGTTTTATGAATTTTCAGACTGGATACTCCTGGATCACAACACCATAATTTGAAGGCCATGTTTCATCTAATTTTCATACTGGACCCATCAAAAACTTTTTAAACTTAAACTGCAACAACCAACATTCAGTTAATCTAAATAATCAGATCACTGACACCAAAACAATGTGTTGAACCCAGAACCCTACATCATCATTCAGAACTAGCTGTAACCTCAAAAATCATGCATTAGAGTGTATACACTACTTGTCTGAACCCAAACTGCATGTATATGCCGCTTTCATTAATCAAACCTGCATATACCTTCAAAACTACTGCAAACATAAACTTTTGAATCAAGTTTGTACCAACCAGCAATATACTAAATATCTATTGTCAACTTACAGAGATTTACACAGGCAAGGACAGAGATCACTTCTTCTCACTTATACAATCAATCAATCAAATGTCACCATCCTTATGCATTCATTTTTACATTCAAATCTAAGAAGACTTCATTGACAAACAGCAGTAAAACAACAGAATTTGATTAGATAGATTAGTTAGATCTGAAAAAGAAGCTTTTCTTTTGTATACGCTACTTCAAAGAATAGAACCTTTGTGTATACACTCTTTGGCCAAGACGAACTTGCGTACATATCTGCAAATATTGACTCAAAAATTTGCTGCAATTCCATACTTCAGACAAACCCAAATCATGATAGATAACAAATAAAATAGACGCAAATCACAAGATCTAGTCTCAACCAATATCAGATCATTCAAGAATAAGTCATTTCAAGTCTCATGATCTTGATCCAATATTGAACTCAAGGTGCACATAAATATTTCAGATCTAGTCCTAAACATAACCCTGCAACATAAAATATACTTCAGATAGAAGTATTCCTTGGAATTTTATTGCTTTCCCACTTGGCCTTATGATATTCTCCTCCTTATATAGTTTTATGCCCTTTGTCAATACCTTGGACCAAAACCACTTAGAACGAATACTTTGGACCGAAACAACTTAGGACCAATACCTTGGACCAAATACCTAGGGTCAATACCACGGACCAAAACCTTAATTTTCCATCCCATACGTGCTTTTCCTTCTGTGAAAGTGTGTGTATACATATACGCTCTTTTTATTTTGTGTTCCCGCGTGTATACGCTACGTTGACAAAGTGAACCAGTGTATACCTCTCTTTCTTCAATCTCTGGAGTCTGATCTGTAATCCTTTGTTGTTAACATGTTGCAATATGAATTGTCATCTGTGTGAGTTGCCATCAAGGACAACACCTGTATCATAATGCCAACAATCTCCCCCTTTGGACTTGAAGGCAAAAACAAAACCAAGACACTCTCCCCCTTTGACATCAAGGGCAAAGGGCAAACCAAGATATTCTCCCCTTTTGATATACTTTATGTCGTCCATGCTCCCCTTGAGTACATGTTGAATTCTCTTATTAATCTCCCCCTTTGTACATGCTAAGATGCACTAAACCGTCCATGCGAGGTCCATGTTCCCCCTAAGCACATACAGAGTCTGCAAAAAAATAACATGACTCTATAACTCAAGTGAGTATGACCTTCCTATCACCAATGAATCATACATACATCAATCTCCCAACCAAGTGGAGATACACCAAATTTGACTCATCCACCCAACCAAGTGGGGATATACCAATTGTTTATACATGACAGAAATATAATAAATATTACATCATCCATCCCCATGAAAATTGGGGATACAAATTACATCATTTGTCCAATAAGACTCATTCAAATGTATGAGAATTCATATCACACCCTAGACTTTTACATGACTTAAGCAACAAATTGTATAAATATCTGAAGCCATAGCTAGACTCAGCGACTATAATGCCAGCAATGCAGAATGCATGTGAAGGCTAATGCTCCCCCTAAACTTGTGTTACTTGTGCATTGTTAACAATTCATTAATCAAGGCATCTTTGTCAGTCAGATAAAAATTAATGAACAAAGCATATCATTAGATTGTAATCATCAACATCACACAGAGCACCCATATGAGAGTTTGACCTACTATTTTTCCTATCAGAAAAACATGTACGCTTCTTCAGCCATAGAAACTTGTGTGTATACGTGACTATACTTCATGAAACACGCATATAATAAGCTTCCTCTGAAAAACTGGATTTAACAGCAGGATGATGCAGCAACTACTCCCAGATTTTGTCTGAGATATTCAAATGTTTCTTTAGGCAGTGGTTTAGTGAATATATCAGCACCCTGTTCTTTGGAGGGAACATACTCCAATTTGACCTTTTGTTCAAGCACTTGTTCACGTAGAAAATGGTACTTGATGGGTATGTGCTTGGTCTTGGAGTGCATGACTGGATTCTATGAAATATTGATGGCACTTGTATTTTCACATAGAATGGAGATGGGTGGAGTACATGTGATCTAAATGTCTTGCAAAATTTGCATCATCCAAAGTAGTTGTGTGCAGCAAGATGCAGTAGCCACATATTTTGCTTCAGTTGTAGATAAAGCAATTGAACTTTGTTTCTTATTGAACCAAGACACTAACCTGGAACCCATATAGAATGCACCACCACTAGTGTTTTTTCTATCATCAACACTTCCTGCCCAATCTGCATTTGTATATGCATGAAGAGTAAGATCTGCATCTCTAGGATACCATAGTCCAAAGTCCTGAGTTCCTTGAAGATATTTCAAAATTATTTTGACTACCTGAAGGTGTGATTCTTTTGGATTTTCTTAGAAACTTCCAACTATTACTACTACATGCATGATGCCAAGTCAGGTACCTGTTATATAAAGCAGACTGCCAATCATGGATTTGTAAGTTGGCTAATGTACTGATATTGATTCATCATTTGAGCTGAGACTGCATCGTGTTCCCATTGGGGTACATACAAGTTTAGAATCTTCCATTCAGTACCTTTTCAACATCTGTTTGAGATATTTGGTTTGTGAAAGAAAAATACCATCTTTAGTTTGTTGAACTTGTATACCAAGAAAATAGGTAAGTTCACCAAGCAAGGACATTTCAAATTCTTGCTACATTACTGAAGCAAAATTCTGACTCATGGATTCTCCATTGCTACCAAAAATGATATCATCAACATAAACAATAATCATTAGCAATTTATCAGTTTCAATCTTTGTATATAGATTGCTATCTACAGAACCTTTTATAAAACTTTGTTGGTGTAGATATTTGTCAAGGCGGTAATATTAAGCCCTTGGAGCCTGTTTCAGACCATAGAGAGCCTTTTTTAGTCTACATACAAGTTTTGCATCATTTCCAAGAATGAATCCTTTTGGTTGTTCAATATAAACTTCTTCTTCTAAATCTCCATTAAGGAAAGTTGATTTTAGATCCATTTGGTATACTTTGAATTTCTGAAAGTTGGAAAGAGCAAGAAACATCCTTATGGCTTCAAGTTTGGCAACAGGTGCAAAAGTTTCCTCAAAATCTATACCTTCTTGTTGAGCATACCCTTTACAAACAAGTCTAGCCTTGTTTCCAATGACTTCTCCATTTTCATTCAGGTTGTTCTTGAATATCTATTTAGTTCCTATAATATCTTTATCAATAGGTCTAGGAACTAATTCCCAAGTATCATTCTTTTCAATTCGCTCAAGTTCTTCATCCATGGCATTGAACCAACATTCATATTTGCATGCTTCATTTACATTTTGAGGTTCGATGGAGGATAGTAATGCTAGATAGTTTGAGGTCCCTGTAATAGTTCTTCTTTTCTATACACCTGCCTCCTTTTCCCCTAAAATTTGAGTTTCTAGATGATTTTTCTGAACATACATGGACGGAGTCCTTTCTTCTACCATTATATCTTCTTCTAGTGCTTCATTGGTTTCTTCTTCAATATAATTTTGATTTGATGTGGGAAAGTAATCCCCATCTTCCTCATTGTCGTAATCTTTTGTTGATTTTATCTATTTTGGATTTCTGCATGCTTCATCAACTACAACATCAATGCTTTCAACAATTATCCCAAGTCCTTTATTATAACATTTTTATCCTTTACTTCTAGAAGAATAACCAAGAAGAATACCTTCATCTGCTCTGGCTTCAAACTTACCAAGTTTTTCATCAGTCCTTTTGATAAAACATTTGCGTCCAAAAACTTTAAATTATTTTACAGTAAGAGTCTTATCATACCAAAGTCCATGTGGAGTTTGAGTGCTATTTACCCAAACATGTGCTTTGTTGAGAATAGTCACGGCAGTAAATGCAGCTTCACCCCAAAAGGTTTCAGGAGTTTCAGATTCATCTAGCATAGCTCGAGCCATTTGTTGAACTGTTTTGTTCATCCTTTCTACCACACCATTTTGCTGAGGAGTTCTTGCATTGGAGAATTGCATTTTTATTCCATGTTGTTCACAAAAGTCAAATAATTCATTCGATATAAATTCCCCTCCTCGCTCAGATCTGAGGAATTTGACTTTTCGATCTGATTCATTTTCAACCAAAGATTTAAGGGTTTGGAACTTTTCAAATGATTCATCATTATGCTTTAGAAGGCCTATCCAACACAATCTGGAAAAATCATCAATGAACAAAATAAAGTATTCTTCTCCACAAGGTGACTTTTTCCTTGTTGATTCACATAAATCAGTATGGACAAGTTCAAGAGGCTTACTAGCTGACCCTTCTTTTTCCATGAAGTGAACTTTGGTTTGCTTACCGATTTGACACGGTTTGCATATTTTATTTTCTAGGATGTTGATATCTGGAAGATCACGAACAACCTTGAGTATGCATGCTTTTCTTATTTGAGAAAAGCTTCGATGTCCCAATATTCTACGCCACAGCCAGTTTTCATCATTTTTGCTTAGATAGCACTGTTGTTGTCCTCCTTTGAGTATGTAAAAGTTGTTTGGAGTTCTTGTACCTTTGATCATGGTCTCTCCTATACAAGCTCACGAACAACACATCCGTTTGATCGAAACACCACTTCATTTCCTTGATCACACATTTGACTGACACTCAACAGGTTATGCTTTAAACCATCTGCATACATAACATTTCCAACTTTAACCTTTTCTTTAAAGAAAACATAATCTTTACATTTTATGACAGTTGGAGTGTCATTTCCAAATGAGAAATTCTTTTCCTTTTCTAAGGCATTATATGAGTGAAGTTTCTCTTTGTCACCTGTCATGTGTTTGGAGCATCCATTGTCGATGTACCACTGATTTTCTTGTCCTTCTACATACAAGTCTATACCACATCTTTCTATTTGAGATTCTTTCCTTCTCCATATCTTGGGATTTAATGGCGTTTTATTTTGAG
The DNA here is from genome assembly GCA_000404065.3 of Pinus taeda. Lineage (NCBI taxonomy): Eukaryota > Viridiplantae > Streptophyta > Pinopsida > Pinales > Pinaceae > Pinus > Pinus taeda. Next base: position 188,462 of record APFE030705893.1, read on the forward strand.
GTGCTTGCCGAAATTTGCTCCTGCATTCAGATTCTTCATGACTAAAGTTGTTACAGATTGAGCATTCTATTTCATTTTCAAGAGGAGAAAAGTTATTATAGGAACTTCTCTTGATCCCTGTTACATTCCTTTGATTTCGTTCTTCTTTAGTCATGATGGTTTTGTAAATAGCGCCTTGAGCAGCTTTGTGCCCAAAATTATGACATGAAAAACATTGCCCATTAAAGAAGTTTCTGTGACTATCGAATCTATTTACCTGTTGATTGTAGTTTCTATTTATATTCATCTTTGGAGCAAATGGAGTATGATTTACCTGAGGTTGGTTGTGTCTTCTATTAATATTCATCCTTGGAAAAAAGTGAGTATGATTTACCTAGTGATCAGCTTTATGCCTTTTCTGACGATTGTCATATTTTTCACTAGTCTTTGCTGCATCAAGATAGCTTTTGGTGGAGGCTGACAATTGTCATATTATTCACTAGTCTTTGCTGCATCAAGATAGCTCTTGGTGGAGGTTGAAGGCTTTTGTGATTGAGATGCTTCTTCAGTATATCCAAGACCTGTCTTTATTAGAGGAGAACGTTGAACTTTGATAATTTCATTTAAAGTTTCTGATCCTTTAGCAAATATAAGATTGAGAGATTTTGTTTTCTCAAGATCTTTTCTCAGACCCACAATTTCACATTCTAGTTTTTCATTGTGTTTTTCTTTCTCAGCAAGTTGGTATGTCAAGGTATCTATGACCATATTCTTTTCTTCTAAACAGATTTGGAGTTTAGAGATCTCTTCATAAAAAATTTCCTCTTCTAAAGCATCCCAAAAATCATCATCGTCATAAGCCATGAAAAGTCTATAATCATCACTATTAGATAAACCATCACTATCCTCTTCTAAACTATCCCAAAAATCATCGCTATTATAAGCCATGAGAAGTCTGTAATCTTTTCCAATTTCATCTTCATCGCTATTAGATAAACCATCGCTATCTTCATGAGTATACTAACTCCTTCTATCACAACTTGTTTCCTATTCCCTTTTGCATATTCCTTTCCTTTTTCATATTTATCTTTATGAGGACATCTAGCAGCATAATGACTGACTGCCACAAGCAAATAATTTGATGGGTAGCTTACCTTTGAACCTTCCAGAACCCCATTGAAGCTTCTTGACAAAATTTACCTCATCGTCTTCTTCTGAAATGTGTCCTGATTCATTGTGTTCTTCATTTTCTTTTCCTTTTGTTGAAGCTTTAAATGTGGCTTCTCTCATATCTGATGGGCCTCCTTTTCCCATCTCAAAAGCAGTTAGGATTTCGTGAAGCTGTGCCATAGTGATATTCTGCAAATCATGTTTTCCTTCTATGGAAAACACTTTTGATTCAAATTTAGCAAACAAAGATCTCAAAATTTCCTCAACTAAGGTAACTTCCTTTATTTTTTCACCCAATTTCTTCATAAAATTAACAACATTATCTATACGTAAGAAGTAACTAGCTATACTCTCATCACTATGCATCTTAAGTGTTTCATATTGAATTCTGAGAGTTTGAAGCTTAGCATGTTTTACCTGAGAGTCTCCTTTATAGCTCTGAACGATTTTGTCCCATATCTCTTTGGCTGATTTGAGCTGCATGACCTTGACAAACTCTTATTGTGACAAACTTCCCAATAAAGTATTGACAGCTTGGCATTGGTTTCATATTGCTTTTTACCTGCCGTGTCTGTAGGAATTGTTGTTGGAAATGTATATCCTTCTTCCACAATTTCCCAGACATCTATTCCAAGAGATTGTAGATAGGTTGTAGTTCTTATTTTCCAATAAACAAAGTTACTCCCATCGAAGATTGGCAGTCTGATGGACCCATGCTTTCGTGATTATTCATCTTGATGGATCTCCCTTCAAGCGATCAAGCTTCTTCTGAAGGACCTGCTCTCATACCAATTGTTGGAAATAATACTAAGAGGGTGGTGAATCAATATTATCATATCAATTATTTTTATTTCCCAAACATAATTATATATGCTACTTCAGTGAAGTGAACTAACGTGTACACGCAACTGTGATTAAAGAAACCAGCGTATATCCATAGAACTTGTGATGTAGACAATTTATCATGTGTTGATCTTAAACCAGTACATCAGTAACTTATTAGACAGTGTAGTAAAAGAAGAATAAAGCATCACACATAAGCAACACACATGAACACCAAGATTTAAGGTGGAAACCCAATGTGGGTGAAAACCATCCGCTACCGTCATCTCTGTCTTTTTTTAATAATAAGAAAATTTGTTTACAATCTTGTACTGGTGTAGACTCATACCAGTACGCAGGCACCCACTTGCAGAAGGCTACAACCTTCTCTCATTTTCCAGCTTCTACTAGAAGGGAGTTGCAACCCCCTAGCTCTTGTACTAGCCAATATGTTTACTAGTACATAGGTGCAGACCTACAGAAGGCTATGACCTTCTTTCTTCCTCTCAGAACCATGTTTCATGAATTTTCAGACTTTATACTCCTGGATCACAACACCACAATCTAAAGGCCACATTTCATCCAATTTTCATATTGGACCCATCAAAAACTTTTTAAACTTAAACTGCAACAACCAACATTTAGTTAATCTGAATAATCAAATCACTGACACCAGAGCACTGTGTTGAACCCAGAACCCTGCATCATTATTCATAATCAGTTGTAACCTCAAAAATCATGCATTAGAGTGTATACGCTACTTGTCTAAACCCAAACTACATGTATACGCCACTTTTGTTAATCAAACATGCGTATACCTCCAAAACTACTGCAAACATAAACTTTTGAATCAATTTTGTACCAACCAGCAATATATTGAATATATATTGTCAACTTATAGAGCTTTACACAGGAAAGGACAGAGATCACTTCTTCTCACTTATACAATCAATCAATCAAATGCCAACCGCCTTATGCATTCAGCTTTACATTCAGATCTAAGAAGACTTCATTGACAAATAGCAGTAAAACAACAAAATTTGATCAGATAGATCAGTCAGATCTGAAAAAGAATATTTTCTTTTGTATGAACTACTTGAACGAACAGAACCTGTGTGTATATGTTATTTCGCCAAGACGAACTTGCGTACATATCTGCAAATATTGACTCAGAACTTTGTTGCAATTCCATACTTCAGACAAACCCAGATCATAATAGATAATGAAGAAAATAGGCGCAAAACATTAGATCTAGTCTCAACCAATATCAGATCATTCAAGAATAAGTCATTTTAGGTCTCATGATCCTAATCCAATATTTAACTCAAGGTGCACATAAATATTTCAGATCTAGTCCTAAACATAACCCTGCAACATAAAATATACTTCAGATATAAGTATTCCCTGGATTCTTATTGCTTGCCCAATTGGCCTTATGATCTTCTCCTCCTTAGATAGCTTTAGGCCCTTTGTCAATACCTTGGACCAAAACCACTTAGGACCAATACCTTGGACCAAATACCTAGGGTCAATACCACAGACCAAATTCCTTGGATCAAAACCTTGATTTTCCATCCCATACGCGTTTTTCCTTATATGAAAATGTGTGTATACGTATACGCTCTTTTTGTTCTATGTTCCCGCGTGTAGACGCTACTTTGACAAAGTGAACCAGCGTATACCTCTTTTTCTTCAATCTCTGGAGTCTGATCTGTAATCCTTTGTTGTTAACTTATTGCACTGTGAACTATCATCTATGTGAGTTGCCATCAAGGGAAACACTTGTATCATAATGCCAACAAAGGAAACTTAACTACCAAGGTGAAAGAATTGACCAGCTACCTGAGAGGGTGGGCGCATTAATTGCAGAACCTTTAGCCTACCGAAAACCAACACTAATCAAGAATCACAACATACAAGTGATCAACGACATCAAGAAGCATGGGAAGTAGTTTTCTTAGTTATCAAGTATCATACAAGATTTCCATAGACATATTATCAAAAAATCAAGAAAGCCTCACCCAAATATGATGGTAAACACCATAGAGGAGCAATTGTTTGGGTCAACAAAATGGAAGATATCTTTGAATCAAACCCCTCACTAGATGAGAGAGAAAAATTAATGATAGTGTCCAACAACTTATATGGGGAAGCTTACGATTAGTTTTTATGATGGACCAAAAAATCTAATGCTTGTTCATTTCAGTGGAAAATTTTCACAATTTCCACATTAAAAAGATTTCATGATGAGGAATATGATGACCTGTATAACAAATTTGTACATCTTAAACAAAAAGGAAATGTAAATGATTATACAAACAAATGAGAAGTTTTAGCAACAAGATAAAACATATTCACATTTAAATAATTGTTAAAATGTTCATCTATGGGTTGATGGATTGAATTTGAAGTGAAATAAAAATATGGAGCCCTAAAACACTTGAGGATGCTAGATAGGAAACAAAACTAATTTAACAACAACACAAAATTCAATACGCTGCCATTCACCACGGAAGATGAAAAGGCAGCAAGACTCAAATAAGAAAGGGATAAAAATATGTAGACATTGTGGAGACAAATGGTCACCAAGGCACAAATGCAACAATAAGAAACTACATATTTACAAAGTCGAGAAGGACTCAGACACATTTAATAGTGAGTCAAAGAGAAGAAAAACAATTGTTGAAGTGTGGAAAAAAATGTACAACAAGACTTAAATGTGAAGACATGTAATTGCACTAATATAAAATTATGGATGGAAAACAAGTACAAGTACAAATCCAAATGATGGAATCAATATAGCATGCAACACAAATTCATACCATAACAATACACCGCAAAAAGCATCAATAGCTTCAATCGCCTATGCCCAGCCACAAAGAAATGAAGAAAACAAACTTCAAAGAAAGATAATTACTCGAACATGCCAATTATAACTACCGATTACAAATTGTGTTCTACCACATCTCAAAAAGGAGAGGATACAGCCTTTAAGAAGACAAAAAGCAACCCTAGAGTTCCACCAACAATAATGATAGGGGAACCACAACCTAAGACCCTCAAGCTTAAAGGAGTAATAATAAATAGAAATGTCACAATACTCGTAGATTCTAGCAAGACTGAGAATTATATAGATGTTGTTGCTAAATAATTAAACATTTGTGTGTACCCCACAAAGAACCTCATTATGGCAGTCACTAATGGACAAAAATTCAAAGAAGTAGGAAGGTTTCAAAGTTTCAATTCAAATACAAGAACTAGAACTACAAACAGAACTCTACACTCTATTACTTTAAGATATGGATATAGTGCTAGGTGTGGATTGGTTGATGCAGTTGGGAAGATATACTACAAACCTTGAAAAACAATCCATGGAGATTAATTGGCTAGGTCAACACTATAAATTAAAATTATTTGGTATTTGTTACCACTCAAACTAGCAGGGGTCCTAGGAGGGGATCATATAGAGCAGCTACTAGATCAAGGGGCAACAATGGAGTGATAGCCCATTGTCACCTCGACTAAGGTTCCCTTCTCTTTACGGACTTTCACCAATGGAAGGAGTCTCGGTGTGAGAGGAATCACAAGAATAGATGGATCAATGATAAGATATGGGGTGATTCCTAAAGCCTATTCACAAGAGAGGCTCAAACAATGAGCTTGCTTGCTTTGAAAGCAAGGTGATTAGCTCTCTAAGAAGGGCTATGAGGATACTTTGACCTAGGGTTGGAGGATATCCCCTAACAAGAGGTATCCTAAACCTGAGAATCCTAAAAGAGATATGGCTTCTATGCAATCCTTATGGAAATTGAGTTATAAATTTGTGGGACCGTAAAGAACCAAAGTGTACCCAAACTAGGCCAAGGATGTGAAGTTGATCAACACTAGAAGGGCTTGACCAGTTTACGGAGGAGAATAGGATCAAAGGACAAATTATCTTTTGAATTTTAATTGTAATGATCCAAGTGAGGACACTAACGCAAACCAACCTAGGGAAAGAAATGGTATCGTGGCTAGGGCTTGCTATATCTCGAGATTTCACCGTTGGATTTGCTTTAAACTTGGAGGACCTCTTGAGCAAACTTCAGTGTAGTAGTGGACAAAAATTTCAACGCAATTGGATGGCTACAAGGAATTTTCCTTGATGCCCTAGGTGACCTTCTAGGGTTAGGCCTAGAATTGATAAAAGTGGATAAAATAGAGGTAATTTTGACACCAAAAGGATTCAAAGATCAGTGCCTTACTTCTTACGCTTAATGGAGTCAAGATACACCTAGATCGAAGATTTTCGTGAGCAAAGGAGCCCTAATTGACCTTCACTAGCCTTTCCAAGTGCAGCAACTAGGTTATTACGGATTTATACTTCCAATTTTCAAAGGAGATGAAATTTCGAGGTCTTTCAACCTAAGAGGTGCCTCTAGGAACATTCAACCAATCCCTCAAAAATCAATGCATGCATTAAATCACTTATTCAAGGTATCCAAATGAATTTCATATTACTTTAACCCATATACGAATAATGATAATAATAACATGCATTAGACAAGTAAGATAACAAGAATAGCATTAAAATTTCACTTACATGAGAGAGATATAGCATATCCATTCATCAACTTCACATTAGAAAGAAGCTCCAAAGACAATAGCAAAAATCCAAACATCATAGTGCATCAAGAAAACATCAAAATTTCATCCCAACAACAAGTGTGAAAATCTCTCAAGAGATACTAATCCAATCAAAGTGATGATGAGAGGAATGAATGAGCCATTCATCTATTTATACAATCCATAAGGGGGATTGAATAGCCTAATTAACCTAATAATGCCCCAAATAATAAAATAATGTACAGTAATGATATGACTTGGTGACAAGCCCACCGGGATAGCTCCAAAATAGAAAGATAAGATTCTCAAGAGGGAAAAATAGTAAACATAATGAGTCGTTGGGCCATTGAGAAGGCCTAGTAGACTCCAAAGTGTGCCAAGGTGCAAGAATAGGTTCCAAACATAAGGAATAAGGGGTTGGCCTTGTTGACCACTAGAGTGGCACCTAATGATTAGATGAAGAATCCATTCCTAAGGATGATCCATAGGACACTTTTACCATCAGATATCGTCAGTCAATAGAGTTTTTTAACTCTACTTCTATCTTCTCATCATCTTTCTTGTACCCAGATTCCACGCCCTAAGGGAAATTGCAATAAGTGATACTAGTAATGATGAGTTTTGAGTCTGTAATAGGCCTAGGATGTTGGGACTCGATCAGAAAATGAGTAAACCTTGGAGTGTTTTTTTTATCTGGTTAATTATCCCTTCTTTTTCAGAGGTGAATAACTTTCTAGGTTTTTTCACTCACGTTTTACCCCAAAGCCAAGGTGACAGCTTGAAGGTTGAGCACCTGACACATCTTAGTGTCCAAAGTCGATGTATATTACCATACTAGATCACATAAAAAAAATTCGTGGAATTTGGTTAGGTTTAGGTAGTCATTTTTTTAATTTTTTAGATTTCCTGCAGGTCAAAAATTGCAAATAAAATTGTATTTAAATTGTAATAAGTGTAGTGTAGAGAATTTGTATGGGGTATGAATAATCAAAATTACACCTCTCACCCTCAAATTTCTAATGACACACTTTGAGGGGTTAATAATGTGTTTTGGACCCTCAAAACCCATTTTTCCTAAGTTTAGTGGGAAATCTGGCAATTAATTAAGCTAGAAATTAAATAAATGGATAAAAACAAATATCCACACATGCTAAATGTTGTGGAAATGAGGTGGAAAATTATGGGGGAGTTAAAGTGAAGTCCCAAGGTGATGTGGACTCCTAAAATCAAGGAAAGGACATGTGCTCAAATAAAATCGAATTTCTAGTATTAAATGAAAAAGTTGCTTGGAAATTCGAGCTTGTGAAGTTAATGCACATTTGGGAAGATTTGGGATAATATTTGGTGGATATTTTTGTGGAAAATTGTCCCCACATGAGTTACCACCCATATACACTTGTCATTGCACCATAAAATTCGAATTTGCACATAAGGAAAGAAGAAAATGATGTCCACTTGCCAAAATTTGATTTTTACACTTGGCAATGGAGCTCCCTTCAACAAATTCAAATTTCTCTTTGGGATTTTCACCTCATGCCACTTGTATAATCACTTATACATTTGGATTGACTCCAATGCCATTTGTCATTGTTATTCTTCATTGGGATTTGCTCCCAACTCTCTATATAATAGAGCCATAGGCTCTCACATTGCACATATTGTTACTAGCTATTGTGCTTACGGAAGCGCTACTGCCTTATACACTTTCAGAAATATAAATAAAGACTTTGGGGTTTCATTCATGAGGTGTTCCTCCTTTTCGAGTGCGATAAATTGTTGAGCATTAGTATAATTCCTTTTACTCGTGCTTTGATCTAATTTGCTTCCATATGCTTTTGTAGATTTGTTAATGTAGAGCTATCTTGCATTGACATTTGATTTAGAAGTATGTTCTAGGTATAGAATGCTCTAGTTGGTTTTAAATAAATCTCTGGAGTTTCATACCATTGTTTATTGTTAAATCTATATGGAACTAATTCTTGATTTAGGTTTTGTAGAAGGAACATCTTGTTGGGATTACAGAATCAAGCGTGGGGGTAATTCATTGGAGAGACCAACCCACTCTTGATATATTCTTAAAGGAGATCCCATTTGTTCTTTGAACCTTCATAGTCTTATTTTACAAAGTGGTTTTGTAGGGATTTCGACACATAACTTGTACACAAGCTGAGAACTTCTAAATTTAAATCTCTTTTAAAAAAAACATTGTACTTCATTTCTTTCATTTGCTATCTAAGAGCTTGAAGATGGATAAGCAAAGACGAGAGTTTACTCTCACTCTTTAGCTTAGCCTTTTGTAAGTTATAATTGTACATGTACATTTTATCTTGCTGATTTTCCATTAATACTTAACTTATTTTGCAGCCATTGTTTGGATTGTTTGCTAACTCTTGTGTGGCAGATTTCGTAGAGCAACTTCCCGCAACATCTAAGAAGTGTTTGCAAGACCTTTGGCAAGTGTTTGGGGTTCGATTTCCAAGGATGTCATGAGCCCTTTTGAGGCTAATTTTGGCCAATTCGAGTTCACTAGAGGGCTGCCCATTTTCCTCTTTAAGCCATGGGCATTTGGAGGAAACTCACATCTTGTTTCCCTTGCATAAGTTTTGTGAGATCTTGTCACTACTTTCTCAAGAAAGGAGGTCTAGTGTCCAAGTTTCAAGCAATTATTGTGAAGACACTCCTTGAAGTATAGTTGAGAACTTTTAAGAACCCTCTTCTCGTTGTAAAATTAATAAAAGATCTAACTTGCTTGTGGGAGCTTGGGATTTCTCCCATGGTATCCTATCTCCCCATTTAGAGGGAGGCTTCTCTTGGGTGGATTGATATTTGTCTGGTTTAAGCTTTCATACTTCATTCACTTACATGCATTCTTTAATTCAGAATTAACACAACCTCACTATCACATTTCATTAAGTTAAAGTTTGTTACAATTTCATTTGAGCTTTGCATTTTCTTTCTCATTGTTGCTTGGAGCTACAAGCTTACACTTTACTTTGGGCAATTCATCCTTTACATGCAAGCATTTTATATTCATAACAAACTTTGATTCGTTTCCATTTACCATGGTAAATTTTTTCATGAGTACTTGAATACATGCTTCAATTTTATGCTACATTGTTATCTTGAACATTGGAGCAATTTATTGTCATTGTCTATTTGAAACAAATATTACTTTCAAGAAAATTACTTATATCATTTTAATTCATTGGTGAAACACAGGCAACACTTGTAAGCTAATTTTATTCCTCCAATTGAAGTTATAATAGCAACTTATGTTGAACACTATTTCATTTTCAAGCATTGCAAATCAGATTCCTCATTTTTGTAGGCCATGTAATGAGCTCCATGAAGAAGCCACATGCCCATATGTGAAGAGAATTATGGAAAGTGGCATCTTAGGAGGGACAAGTGGTCAAATCAATATGTTCTCCATGGAAGATCAGATATACACGTTTGAGAGAAATCAAGAGATTGACCATAGGCATAATAATCTTGGGGTTTACAATACGATTGCAGATTTTGACGAGGTCACTAAGATTTTTTGGGAAAAACCTACATCTAGACAGATTCTTGCTATGGAAAAACACAAAGGGATGACTTATCAGGGAAGGGATATCCAAGACCGGAATAATCACATAAATTTTTCTCCTCCTACTTCAAAATTGAATTTTGACTTAGGAAATTGGGTGAATAATGCAAAGGTTTCTATTCTAGTGACAAAACTTTTAAAGATACCATCTCAAAGGGCCAAGTTACTAAGTGCCATTGAAGTTACTCAAAGAGAATAAAACCCTAGTGACGAACTGGAAGATGAGGAAATTGTATTGAAAAGTATGAATTGTTATGTGCGGAATGAAGATCATCTACCATTTTATGTTTCTTTGATAGTGAATGATTGTCTTTTACACAACTACATGCTTGATTCAGGGGCTTCATCAAATGTTATAATCAAAAAATTCATGGAGCAACTGAATTTAAGGGTTTCTAGGCCCTATCACAACATATATTTAATGGATTCTGAAAAAATTGAAGTGTGGGGGATAATTAAAGATTTACAGGTTTTCTTAGCTGCATACACTGATAGAATAGTGACTATGGATATTGTTGTGATACATGTTCCAGATTCATGGGGAATGCTCCTATCAAGAAAATGGGCATTAGATCTAGGTGGCAACCTTCAAATGGACTTATCATATGCCACCATCCCCATCCCTGATAATACCTTTGTCAAACTTAATCGAGAGTTAGAGAAAATACATGGTTGAAGATCCAAGGAAACCCAACAATGAGATTATCTATAGATCATGCCAGACAGGGAGTGATGCAGTGTTGACAAATTTCCTTCCCCCCTTAACAGAACAGATTCAAAACGAAGAGATTAGGCATAGCTCAAAAATATTGTGTACTTCAAATTTTCCATCAGAGCAGTTTCAAGACAAAGCAGTAGGATTGGAAATAAATGCATCATCATCACCATCAAAACTAACCAAGAAAAAAAATAAATGAACCACCAGTTTTGAGTAGGATCAAGCATCCACACATCAATAGTCAGAAAAGGAAAAAGAATAGGCTTGGTATATCTGATGGCCACAAACATGTTGAAATTGGGGCAAGTCATAATCCCAAGATAGTCAGAATTGGGCAAGGCATATCAAAGAAAGAACCTATGGACTTGCCTGTGAGTAGGCAGGTTCTCAAGATGGATTTGACCGAAGACATCTGATGCCATGGGGCATCTTTTTGTATCATATTTCTAACCTTATCTCGTGTCATTTTTGTTTAAGTAGTTTTATTTCATGAATAAATTTTCATTTATGCTCTTATAATAAATTTTCATTTTTTCGTTTTTGTACTTGATTTTTTTTCATGATATTGTGAATGGATACTGCTAATATATGTCTTTTGTTAGTGGATGCAAATTCCAGGTTCTTTCACACTATCACTTCATATCTAGAATTCATCCCCATATGGAGCAAAATGTTGACCACTGGAGTGGCACCTGATGATTATATGAAGACTCCATGCCCAAGGATGATCCAGAGAACACTTGTACCATCAAATATTGTCAGTCAACAAAGTCTTTTAACTCTAATTCTATCTTCTCATCATCTTTCTTGCACCCAAATTCCACACCCTACGTGGAATTGTAATAAGTGATACTAGTAATGATGAGTTTTGAGTCTGTAACAAGCCTAAGATGTTGGGACTCGGTCAGCAAACGAGTACACCTTGGAGTGTTTTTTTATCTAGTTAATTGTCCCTTCTTTTTCAGAGGCGGATAATTTTCTAGGTTTTTTCACTCACGTTTTACCCCAAAGATGGGGTGACAGTTTGAAGGTTGAACCCCTGACACATATTACTGTCTAGAGTCGATATATATTACCATACTAGACCACACAAAAAATTTCGTGGAATTTGGTTAAGTCTAGGTAGTCATTTTTTAATTTTTTAGATTTCCCGCAAGTCAAAAATTGCAAATAAAATTGTATTTAAATTGTAATAAGTGTAGTCTAGAGAAGTTGCATGGGGTATGAGTAATCAAAATTACACCTCACCCTCAATTTTATACTATGACACACTTTGAGGGGTTAATAATGTGTTTTGAACCCTCAAAACCCACTTTTCCTGAGTTTAGTGGGAAATCTGGCAATTAATTAAGCCAGAAATTAGATAAATGGAGAAAAATAAATATCCACACATGCTATATGTTATGGAAATGAGGTGGAAAAATATGGGAGAGTTTAAGTCAAGTCCCAAGGTGATGTGTACTTCTAAAATCAAGGAAAGGGCATGTGCTCAAATAAAATCGAATTTTTGGCATTAAATGAAAAAATTGCTTGGAAATTCGAATTTGTGAAGTTAATGCACATTTAGGAGGATTTGGGAGAATATTTGGTGGATATTTTTCTAGGAAGTTGTACCCACATGGGTTACCACCCATATACATTTTTCATTCCACCATAAAATTCGAATTTGGCACATAAGATAAAAAGAAAATGATGTCCACTTGCTAGAATTCGATTTTTACATTTGGCATTGGAGCTCTACTCAGAAAATTTGAATTTCTCTTTGGGATTGTCACCTCATGCCACTTGTTTAATCACTTCTACATTGGGATTTTCTCCCAACTCTCTATATAATAGAGCCATGGGCTTTCACATTGCATATATTATTACTAGCTAGTGTGCTTGCGGAAGCGTTGTTGCCTTGTACACTTTCAGAAATATCAATAAAGACTTTGGTGTTTCATTCATGAGGTGTTCCTCCTTTTCGAGTGTGATAAATTGTTGAGCATTGGTATAATTCATTTTACTCATGCTTTGATCTAATTTTCTTCCATATGCTCTTGTAGATTGTAGAAAATTTCTACAAATATAGCTATGATACCATGTAGAAAATCTCATTGTAGGTTAACCCGATAATGCAATATAAATCAAAGAAGAATACGATAAGCTACTTCTACTATCAATTTGTGGAAGCTTAAAGATCAAGCTGAACAATATAACCAGAAGAAGAAGAATCAATGGCACAACACACATGAAAATACTTTGGGGAAAGCCTCAGCTAAAAACCCCACTATTTGTATTATCATACAAGGTGGAAATACATAGGAATGATACAAAGCCTTAGCTCTCACAACTAGTCAGCGCTCAGTACAATCCTCACAGATTCTCACCAGCAATCTTAGCTTCTCTCCAGCCTTCCTCTCTGCCCTCCAAGCTCCTATTTCCTTGCATTGTTCCTTGTGGATGATTTTCCTGTTACCAAGTGGATGATCTCTTTCAAAATTGCACAATCCTAAAAGATTAAATCCTTTACTGCATGCATGAGTTTTCTCTGTGAGAAAACACATGCAACTAATAGTACATTGTCCTTGAATTTAGTCTCAATTAGGTCTTTCTCATAATAGACATGCAAGAGTTTTTGATAAGGGAATCTTTAGTTAACTGGAGTAGCACTAGTTGAGTGCATACATGCATCAAATGACTATTAACTCACCATTAGTTCCTCAAACAGTTTGGAACTAATTTAACTGGACTTAACTCAGTAAATTGAGTTAACTAATTACAACTCAATATAACTCAATCTTATCTCCTTAATTTAAGGGATAACTCTTGCATGACTTCAGAAAGACTTCTAACTTGAATTTCTCCAACTAATTAATTTGAAATAATTAATTAATTATTTCCAAGTAGTTGTTAAAACTAAATTCGATTTTAATTCACACTTTAATTCAAGGACAAATTAAACTGAAATATTCTTATTGCCATATTCCAACACTCCCTCTCAACAAGAAATGGATTATCTGCCATCTCGATCGTATCTCTATGGAACTCGAATTTACACTTTGACAATGCCTTTGTCAAAATGTCAGCATCTTGCTCCTCTGTCAAAATATACTACAGCAACATGATCCTCCTCGCTACACAGTCTCTGAGATGATGATATCGGATGTCTGTGTGCTTGGACCTATCATGAAACACTAGATTCTTAGAGAGTTTGATACAACTCTGGTTATCACAATAGAACAGAGTTGGATCCATCCTTTGATCAAACAAACCAACTAGGATTTTCCGCATCCAGATGGCCTCACATGCTACCTGACTTGCAGCCATGTATTTTGCCTCTGTCGAGCTGAGTGAAACCAACCTCTGTTTCCTGTTGTACCAAGAAACTATTGCTGACCCAAGGTTGAAAATCCCTACCCAATCTGCATCAGTGAAGCCCTGTAGCTTCACTCCCTCTGTCCGTCTGTACCATAATCCATACTGAGATGTGCCTCTGAGATATCTCAATATATTCTTTGCCGCCTTCCAAAACATCTTGGTAGGCTGAAACATCACTTAACTCAGTTGGTTCACCACATATCACAAATCTAGTTGTGTGTTCACTAAGTACATCAATGAACCCACAAGCTACCTATATACAGTAGCCTCTACCACTTCTCTTGAAGTAGCAACCTCCTTCCTCTAGTTACCTACTAGAGGAGTTTGCATGGGCTTGCACTTCTCCATGTGGAATCTCCTGAGTATCTCGTTGGCATACTTTCCCTGAGACACAAACAACTCCCCATCCTTCTGCCACACTTCCATGCCAAGGAAGTAATGCATCAGACCCATGCCTTTCATCTCGAATTCTCTTGCAAGGTCCTCCTTGCAAGACACGATCAACTGATCATCACCAGTCAATATGAGATCATCAACATAAAGTACGATGATCAACATCTTACCTTCCACCATGATGTGGTACAACTTTGCATCCGCTTCACTCTTTGTGAAGCCCAACCCAGTGAAGTAGTTGCCTATCTTGGTGTACCAAGCACGAGGTGTTTGCTTCAGCCCATACAACACTCTCTTGAGTCGGCACACATGCGACTCACAATCGAAGGTCTTAAAACCTTCTAGCTGCTTTATGTACACCTCTTCCTCAATTTGTCCATTGAGGAATGCAAACTTAACATCCATCTCATGGATCTTCCAATCCATCTGTGCTGATAGTGCCAACATAGAACTGATAGATGAGTACCTTACGACAGGAGAAAAAGTATCATCATAGTCAATCCCCTCGATCTGTGAAAAGCCACGGGCAACAAATCTTGCCTTATGCTTTTCCACACCACCATCAGCAGCTTGCTTTACCTTGTAAAGCCAACAGGAACTCACAACTGACTTGTTCTCGAGTCTCGTAACCACGTCCCAAACACTGTTACGAACTATGGAGTCATACTCCCCCACCATAGCATCAACCCAAATCGATTGTTGCACTTCTTCCTCAAAGGAAGATGGCTCGGTCTCAACGCATTCCCCAGCAAGGGCCATGTATCTAGTGTACCTCTCAGCTAACCTCCTCTGTCCGCACTGAGAAGATGGTTCTCCCACATTTTCTCTCACATCCTCCAATAATTTGTCAGCTTCTCTTGTGTGCTTCCGTCCATCTCTGGAAGACTCTGCTTGAGTGGATTTCTCCACTCCTAGAACCTCTGCATGTGGCTGCTCTGCATCAGTCTAAGCCTCCTCCTCCTTAGGAACCAACAGTTCCTCCACAGCCTGTAGTTGGAGCTCCCTCTCAAGGGAAACTCGCATGGCCTTCTGCTCATCAAACTTGAGAACTCTGCAAACCACTGTCCTCCGACCGGTAGGCAAGTACACCTGATATTTATGAGGTGTATCAGTGTACCCCACAAATATCTCGAACTCGATTGTCGACTCAAGCTTCTTCCATGGATCATTTGTCACATGGCAATATACCGATGAGCCAAAGATCCTGAAGTGACCTACATCTGGTCTCTTACCGGAGAAAGCTTCCTCTGGTGTCTTCATCCCAAGTATGCAATGTGGGCTTCTATTCTGCAAATAGACCATTGTGTTGCATGCCTCAGCCCACAAGTGAAGTGGTAAGCCTTGGTCATGCAACATTGCCCATGCTGCCCCTACAATATTTTTGTTCTTCCTCTCGGACACCCCATTCTGTTGTAGGTTATGAGGTGTCGTCAACTCTCGTTTAATTCCTTCTGCTGCACACAAGTCCTTAAACTCTTGAGAGACATATTCTCCACCATTGTTGCTTATCAAGGCCTTGATCTTCTTCCCTAACTCTTTCTCGACCAAAGCTTTGAATTCACAAAACTTTGTGAAGGTTTGGTCCTTCTTCTGCATGAAATAAATCCAGCATTTACGAGAATAGTCATCAATGAAAATCACATAATACCTTTGCTTTGTTGTGGATGCCGTCAAGAATGGTCTACAAAAATCAGTATGAACTCGCTCTAAGATAACCTCTGCTCGACTGTCTCGATCATGAAGGGAAGACTTGGTGTACTTTCCCAAGGTACAACCTTTGCATGTGTCAACTTTCTCAACTTTAGCTTTGGTAAGTCCTATAGATATCTATTGCATTATCTTCAAAGCCCCATGATTCAAATGGCCCAACTGCCTGTGCCACAACTCGCCAATGTCTTGGCTTTGCACCAATTCTGCTTTCATACTCAATGTCGCACAATCATCTACCTCTATTTTATAGAGATTCTTCACCCGAATCCCTATCCTCTTGGTCTAACCCATGGCTATGTGTCTTAGGAACGTCATTCCTTTATTGAAGACAACATCATAGCCTCTTTCCTCCAACATCACAACCGATACCAAGTTCTTCTTCGGTCCAGGCACATACTTCACATCTATCAAGGTAAGAAGAGCTCCATGCTCCCTCTGAAAAGCAACCGTGCCCACTCCTGAAACACTATACCTTCCGTCGTCGCCCATCTCTATGCGTATCTTGAGGTATTTCTCCTCCAAGGCACTGAATAAATTTTTATCACCGGTCATGTGGAATGAGGCTCCACTCTCAAGATACCAGACACAACCCATCATCGATGACACCATGCATGTGATGATGGTAAAGTCCATTTCAAGCTGAGAGGCTAATGCCTCACCTTCTGATCCTTTCGAGGATCCCTTCTTGGACTTCTTCGATGGGAAATTAGTCGCATAATGTCCCATCTTGTGACAATTAAAGCATCTTACTTTAGACATGTCACCCTTCTTCCCTGCATGAGAAGAATCCGATTTGAAATGGGAAGCCTTTCCCTTCCCTTTCCTTGCCTTACCTGGTAAGGCCAGCCAGGTTTTCTTCATCATCATTCTTGGATGAAGAACCATCTCGTGTTCTCCTCCTGATCTCCTTCTGCATAAGATCCGACCATAGTCGTTCCCAATCTGGCAGTTTCTCCCTTCCATTCACAGAGTCCTAGTAGTTATTCCAACTCTTTGGAAGGCCAAGGAGAGTGAGGCTCACCATATCATCATCGGCAATAGTTATTTCGACACTACCAAGCTCATCTCTACAGGTGGTGAGCTTGTTCAGATATGTGGAAATAGTATCGCCCTTCTCCATCTTGATTCTTCGAAGCCTATCCTTCAACTCTAATTTTTTGTGGTCGCTATTGTTCTGGTAGAGGTCCTTCAATGTCTTCCACATTAAAAATGGAGTATCCTTACGATGGAGACTCGAGACAATATGGTCTCGAACTCCCTCAAGGATGATCTGTCTCGCCTTCACCACACACTTCTTCCACTCAGCCAACTCTTGTGCATTAGTTGAAGCTGGCTTTCTGATTTCTTGATCAATGAATTCATTCAAGCCATTGTCTTCTAATACAGCCTCCATTCTATCTTTCCATGATATGTAATTTGAGCTATTTTCCAAGGCATACTCGAGTCTCAAGCCATAGAACGCCATTGGCCAACCTTGAAGTATGATATGAATTTGATTTGCACCTACAACCCCGAACTTCAAACTTCAAATTCTCTTCTCAATATACTTTTCACAGCTCTGATTCCATGTAGAAAATCCGATGATAGGTTAACCCGATAATGCAATATAAATCGAAGCAGAATACTATAACCTACTTCTACTATCAATTTGCGGAAGCTTAAAGATCGAACTGAATAATATAACCGGAAGAAGAAGAGTCAATGGCACAACGCACATGAAAATAATTTGGGGAAAGCCTCAACTAAAAACCACACTATCTGTATTATCATATAAGGTGGAAATACATAGGAATTATACAAAGCTTTAGCTCTCATAGCTAGCCAGCTCTTAGTACAATCCTCACAGATGCTCACTGGCAATCTTGGCATCTCTCCAGCCTTCCTCTCTACCCTCCAAGCTCATATTTCCTTGCTTTGTTCCCTGTGGATGATTTTCCTGTTACCAAGTGGATGATCTCTTTCAAAACTGCGCAATCCTAAAGGATTAAATCCTTGACTGCATGCATGAGTTTTCTCCATGAGAAAACACATGCAACTGATAGTACATTGTCCTTGACTTTAATCTCAACTGAGTCTTTCTCATAATAGACATGCATGAGTTTCTGATGAGGAAATCTTTAGTTAACTGGAGTAGCACTAGTTGAGTGCATGCATGCATCAACTAACTGTTAATTCACCATTAGTTCCTCAAACAGTTTGGAACTAATTTAACTAGACTTAACTCAGTGAACTAAGTTAACTAATTACAACTCAAGTATAACTCAATCTTATCTCCTTAATTTAAGGGATAACTCTTGCATGACTTCAAAAAAAATTCTAACTTGAATTTCTCCAACTAATTAATTTGAAAGAATTAATTAATTATTTTCAAATAACCGTTAAGACTAAATTCGATTTTAATTCATAATTTAATTCAAGGAAAAAATAAATTGGAATATTCTTGTTGCCATATTTCAACATAGATTTGTTAATGTAGAGCTATCTTGCATTGACATTTGATTTAGAAGTATGCTCTAGGTACAGAATGCTCTAGTTGGTTTTAAATAAATCTCTAGAGTTTCTTATCATTGTTTATTGCTAAATCTATATGGAATTAATTCTTGATTGAAGTTTTGTAGAGGGAACATCTTGTTGGGATTACAGAATCAAGCATGAGGGAAAGTCTTTGGAGAGACCAACCCACTCTTGATACATTCTTAAAGGATCTCCCATTGTTCTTTGAACCTTCATAGTCTTATCTTACAAAGTAGTTTTGCAAGGATTTCAGAACAGCTTGTATACAAACCGAGAACTTCTAAATTTAAATATCCTTTAAAAAAAACATTGTACTTCATTTCTTTCATTTCCTATCTAAGAGCTTGAAGATGGCTAAGCAAATATGAGAGTTTACTCTTACTCTTTAGCTTAGCCTTTTGTAAATTATAATTGTACATATACATTTTATCTTTCTGATTTTTCCATTAATACTTACCTTATTTTGCAGCCATTGTTTGGATTGTTTGCTAACTCTTGTGTGGCATATTTTGAAGAGAAACTTACCACAACATCTAACAAGTGTTTGCACGACCTTTGGCAAGTGTTGGGGATTCAATTTCCAAGGATGTCGTGAGCCCTTTTAAGGCTTATTTTGGCGAAGTCGAGTTCACGAGAGGGCTATACATTTTCCTCTTTAAGAGGTGGCCATTTGGAGGAAACTCACACCTTGTTTCTCTTGCATAAGTTTTGTGAGATCTTGTCACTGCTTTCTCAAGAAAGGAGGTCTAGTGTCCAAGTTTCAAGCAATTATTGTGAGGACTCTCCTTGAAGTATAGTTGAGAACTTTGAAGGGCCCTCTTTTCATTGTAATATTAATAAAATATCTAACTTGTTTGTGGGAGCTTGGAATTTCTCCCATGGTATCCTATCTCCCCATTCAGAGGGAGGCTTCTCTTGGGTGGATTGACATTTGCATGGTTTAAATTTCATACTTCATTCACTTACATGAATGCTTTAATTGGGAATTAACACAACCTCACTATCACATTTCATTAAGTTAAAGTTTGTTACAATTTCATTTGAGCTTTGCATTTTCTTTCTCATTGTTGCTTAGAGCTACAAACTTACACTTTACTTTGGGCAATTCATCCTTTACATTCAATAATTTTATATTCTTAGCAAGCTTTGATTCGTTTTCAGTTACCTTGGTAGATTGTTTCATGAACACTTGAATACATGCTTCAATTTTATGCTACATTGTTATCTTGAATATTGGAGCAATTTATTGTCATTGTCTATTTGAAACAAATATTACTTTCAAGAAAATTACTTATATCATTTTAATTCATTGATGAAACACATGCAACACTTGTAAGCTAATTTTATTTCTCCAACTGAAGTTATAATTTCAACTTATGTTGAACACTATTTCATTGTCAAGCATTGCAAATCAATCTCTTTGAAGCATTTGCATGTATCATTATTTTAATTTGGGGAATTAACACAATTTGAATTTCATCTAGGCATTTTAGTGTAGGAAGGCCCCAAGCCTCATTAAAATTTTACCCCCAACATAAGTTGGTTGAAGTAGACATCTTAGGGATCCTTTATTCCTCTATTGACTCCTCATTGTGAGATCCATATCATTGGGCGAGGGTGAGGTCTGAGGATTGAAGAGTTAAATTGAAATCTTGTTGTAGAGCTGATTAATAAAATAAACCAAGATAACTTTGCATTACATTTAATTTACTTGTCTCTTGATGGTTTGAGTTTTCATATGCAAAGTCTATTCCAAAAGAAAGTATTGTAATCATTTCAAACAAGTGTTCTATTTTCATGTTTCAATTCTAATTGCATATTGATGTCTTGGTTTAGCACTTCCTTTTGTTTACATTTCCAAGTTAATTACTAATTTTTGGATTTTGGCAAGATATGTTTCACATGTTTTGATTTATAAAGTTGACTATCTCAAAAGCGTTTTGTATCTTACATATTTTGTGCTAACAATTATTATTTACATTTCAGGGTTACTTTGTTTTCTCTTTTGAGAGCATTGCATTTTACTTTGAGAAAATATATGTTTAAATTGTTGAGAAAATTCCTTATAAGGCACTGGTTTTATGGTTTTTAATCATATTAATTATTGGCATTATTATTTCAAATTGCTCACTTCATATTTGCCCATAAATCCTTAAAAGTAATCCATTTTCATTATAACACTCTCCTAGAAACTCACATCTTTTAACTTAACTTTTCATTAGGAACCATCCCCCTTAGCTAACCTAGGAGATAGCTCAAATAGAGAGAGTTGGGATTAGTGTGATAGCCCCTTCTCTGATTTTCCCTGCCACCAACCACACCTTGCGGGGTTGAAGCCTTTTCTAACTGACTTGTAGGTAGGTGTAGGCGGCAGGGTCAACAAGCCCCTTGATATCCAAGCAAGTCACATGTGGTGTCCCCAAGTGGGTGTGGGCGCACAATGACATCCTCATGGGTCTCCAAGTGGATCGATAATGCCTGTAAACCATATGAAATGGCTAGGATGATAACATAAGCCCTCTCTTTGTCTCTCACAATGAGACACATCCTCATCTGAACCCTGGAACCTCTATCAAGTGTGTGGTACAAGTATGAAACCGATTGGGCATGGTGATCCAAGTGCATCATCCTCATCCAAAAGGTGGAACATGATCAACCACTAAATGGTGTTGGGGATCCATGAAGGGTTTTCTGCTATGGTGGAGGCCCATAGCTCTCTACGCTCACCCTACAAGTGTCAATGTGGCCCTCTGGAGAGATTTGACCCCGTATAGGGACACCTAACCCCAAATCAAGACCCACTTGCAATCCTTCATAAGATCGAATACGTCCCCTCACCCTCCAATACAAAAAATCATTAGAGTAATCAAGTAAAATAACTTACAAATCATTGAACACAAGCAGACACTTCATAATGACAGGCCCTTCCATAGTGGGATTTGGCATGTACAATTGTCTCCAAGATCAATAAAGGCGTTAACCAAGGAATTTGTTAGGTAGTTTCAGCATTTAAAGTGGCTGACATGTCCATTGTACATCCATCAAGTGGTAAGTGGCATGTGATATAATGATGGAATGGTGTGGGGATCAGGGAAACGCTCCAAGCCACATGCCATGGTACAAGAGTAGATATAATAGGGGAAGCCCACACTTGGGTATATGAGTGTAGGACGGAGAAATCATGGTATATGAGTTACCTCGACCTTTGTTTTTCCACCCTTCTTCATATGCCTTTTGCCTTTGATTAATTTTTCTTCATAATTGCTAGGGTCTCCAGGGAATGAGAGCACGATGTGTAGGATACAATAGTAGATACCCCCTTTAAGTTGGGGCAATTCATTTCCCACCAAGGGTTGGGACAGCCATTTGTTCCTTAATGTGGAGAGGGCTCCTTTAGGGCCCATAGGAACCAGGGTGATGGCCATAGATAAGGGGTAGAGCTCATGTTTGGCTTTTTCCCACATGCTAAATTTGTATGTCCCTAGGCATCTTTTGCATCTTGTGGTACATTTCTTATTGTAAGTCATTGAATTATGCTTTTTCTTTTCTTTTTAGTTGCATCAACCTTCAGGGTATCCTTGGCCTCGAGAATCTTATAATAAGGGATGGGCCATGGTTTTACCACATGAGTAGGATACATGAGTTCTCTATAAAGAGTAAAGGGAGTTCCATCAGACTGCGAGATGGTGACATACCATAAATTCCATTTAGAGTTGACCACCAAGAGTAGCACCCCATTTCCTTGACAAGAGCATTCCCCACACAACGGGAATATCTATGACCACAGCATACATGAGTAGGGATATATATTGGTTCATGACTAAGGATACCTTCAAATCCTTTATGAGGCCTTCTACTTCAATAGGCTTGGAGTTGACAAAACAGACTACCCTATATTCATGGGTAATAATAAGATTCAATTGCTTCATGACTTTTAATGGCATGATATTTGCAGAAGCCCCTGAATGCAGCATACAGATATGTAAGAGGAGGTAATTGATATCTAAGGTGAACAATAATGGCTCATGTCCTGGATTTGAGTTGAAAAAGTGAATGTTTTCAGTGTTATTGGCGTGTCCTCCTTTTCAAACCTAAGGGATTTCTTCACTTGCCATTCTTGACGTGGGAGTTTCACAATTTCCTTCAAAGGGACTTACACAGTCATCTTTCCTAAAGCGGCATCTAAGTTGACATCAAGTTCCACCTATTGGAAATACTGAGAGGGAGGTGAAACAGTATTCCTTAGAAATTAGCACTTTTAAACCCTTTCAGAGCATCAGTTAATCCTCAATTATTATTAATGTTTATGCAATAACAATAGTAAATAAAAGAACATAGTAGGCACAAAAATTTTAGGTGGAAAACCCCTCTGGGTCAAAAAGCACCAAACGCTTTTCTAATAAATTCTTTAATCTTCAACCCCAACTGAAATGAAAGCAACAATTTCCTATAATTCTAGAAAAGCATGCTTCTCTAGCTCTGATTAGAAGGATGCCCCAACGCATTGGTTTTTTTAGTAGTCAACTGAATGGATTCCCCAACATCCTAGACCAGCCTACCACCCTGAAGTGTTCACAGGCTCCAACCTGTAGGCGACTTCATGCACCAGCCTAGAACCTCCCTTCCACCCTATAATGACTTAAATGAGACAAGAGTGTGGATTCCCGTACTAGGGACAACGATCTACCATACAATATGATTTACAATTCTTTTGACCGAACAGCCAATCACACTATGACCTGCAACCCAACCATGACATCAACCCAACAGAGACTCCTATACCTCCCAATAATGTATTTTCGACTCTAGGAAAATTGACTCTTTTACAATAATGACTCTTCCAATGATGACACTTTTACAAATGATTCTTTTACAACTTTATAATGATGACTCTTAGCCTTGACACTTCTTCACAATATACGGATGGTTGTCATGTCTTCAAAGGATGTCCAATTGCAATGCTTCCTTTGATTTGATACTTCTTCTCTTGAATTCTTGCTTGAAGTTGTACTCGAATATTCTTCTACCTGCATGCCAAATTTTCCCAGCGAAACCAATCCCAAAACAAAACAAAATACCCTTCAACCTACCTTCGCCTGCAAAACACATGTAAGTGCATAATAAATAATAAATACAAATTGAAATTACAATGTGTACCTGAAGTGTGCTTGTCACCTTTGTTGTTGACTTGTTGAAGCAGTATACAAAGACTCTCGCTCTTGATATCGACTTAGACTCTCTGCAAGACTATATCCAAAACTAACCTAAATATATATACAATAAAAATTGATGACAGACGCTGTACTTGTGATGGACCAAGTTCTAAGTACAACAACATAGACCATTCTATCAACTATGAAAAATAAGTAACATGAACTTACGACATCATATATATTTAGCAAACTTGGTGTAGCATCAAGAATATGTAGCATCAAACGTGTAGTATCAAGAATAGGACATCCGAAATGTAGTATCAAAACTAACTGTGACATATAGAGACATAGAGATATAACCGAGACACTGTATATACTTACGTTGTCCTACAAAACATATGTTAGAGATGATACTCAAAATTCAAATGTAAACACTAATCATAGATACCTTACTTTAGGAAACTTACCCTTGATTATTGATGTGTGGTCCTTACTGTAGTGATTCTTGAATGCATGTTTTTTCTTGCCTTCTAAGAGCTCGGAATCTATTGTATCTATGCAATTTTGGATCTCTAGGGTATGAAATTTCGTCCTGTGGTAGCCCTCTGAGTCCTCTTTCCAACCCCATAGGTCTGATCAATATTGGATTCTTCAAGAAATAGTTATGCCCAATCTCCCAAAATGACCTGATTATAGACTGGTTCAGTAGAGTGAACTTGTACGAAGTGCCACGTGTCATTGTTGCGACCTTAGGTCCTGAAAACGCTACTCAACAAACTAAAGTTTGTCCTCTTTCTGTGACTATTTAAAAAATTTGAATCCAATGCTCAGAGAAAAATTTATGACCATTTTCCCACCGTCACTTGTTCAACAATGGAATTCGAGAGTCTGAAAAACCCTAATTTCCTCATATCATATCTCTGAAAATATAGCGAACCAAGATATGAAATTCATTCACGAGGTTCATCAAGATTTCTACTCAAATGGCTTTTAATTTCAGCTTCTAAAGCTTCGTACAAAAAACGTTATAGAGAAAATTCCACGATGACTTGTTTGAAGCCACAAAATCCCTACTAGAGGAGGATATGAGGGTCATTATTTATATGAATGTCTTGATTTAGAGGGTCCTCAACAAGTGAATGTTGGAGGGGTTTTAGGAGCAATTTTTTTTTATTAATTATTGACTATTCAATGACCACAACCAATTATGATTTCCATGCCACAACTCCATAGGGTTTTAGCCCACTAACTGGGGTTACAAACTTCAAACATGAATATCTCTTAAACCATGAAGAATTACTTGGTTTTCCATATACCAACAGAAACATATCGACGAGTAGAATACATATAGAAGATCCTTGGCTCAGAATAGAGTAATTTGTCAAGTCAAAATTCCCATGTAAGATCGGGTTAGCTCCTGGTGTTTCTTGCTTTAACATCAATGACAACCACTGATCAACACCACCTCCTTACCCTTGGACTTGTTTTTGGGACTCCCATCTTGGAGGGTTCCCCTTGGAATGCTATTTCTTCAGGGATCTTTCTTAGGGGGGTTCCTAAGAGGAGGATCTTTTGGAAAGGATTGCTCAAGAAGTGATTCTTTTGGGCCAGGCTCCTTTGAGATGGAAGGAGGGTTCTTGTCATTCTTTTTTGAGTATTGGATCCCTTTAAATCTCCCACTATAGTCAACATTGAGGATCGGTTCTTCCTTAATAGCCACTTCACTAATCGGAGAATGAGTATATGAGCCACCTAGAAAAATGTTAGAGACATAAAATTCCACGTTGTTAGCTTGTTCATTGATTTCTTCATCTTCACTCTCATCCTCATCACTTTGCTCATCATCAGAGGACAATTCTTGTTCCACAGAATTTGCCGGAGCCAAAGTGTTTTGGACTTGAGATGAGCTAGGGTTGTCTTCATCATTTTGTTTCCAAAGGGAAGTCTTGCCTTTACGAATATAATTTGATTTTTGAGCCCTTTCCAATATGGTGAGTTTGTTCATGTATAATCTATCTCGTGAGTTCATCTCCACAATTATATTATCGACTTTCTTAAGGAGAACTAAAAGGGTTTCTTCGGTTTCGTCCTTGCATTTTCCATTTTTGACTTCAACCTTAGCTTTAGGATGTTCATCCACATCCATTGTGTAAATTCATAGATTTTGTTCAACTTCCATCATTAACTCCTTAGCCTCAAACAAGCTCTTAGGTTTCTTATCCCTTAATGCATATGTTAGATGACAACCCATGGCTTTAATGAATCTGTCAAGTATATTAGCATTAGGGACTCTCAAATGGTAAAGGATATCCCTGACTACCTTATCAAATTTTTGGATAAATTCCTTGATATATTCCATTCCCCTACTTATTTGGTAAAATTTGTTAATGTTGAAAGTTCCTTGTGCATCACATGAACATATCCTCAAATTGGTCAGAGTTTTCTACACATCCTAGGTGAAGACTTAGGTACCATTCCTTAGCTTGCCCCTCCAAATATAATGTAAAAAGCATCATGAATTGTCCTATCTTCATCGAATACTAATCTAAGAGAAAAGGCCCAATAGAATTCTTCAACATGGTCATGAGCACTTATGGTAGCTTCACCCTTGAACTTGGGTAGCCAATTATTATACTTTTCAGGTAAAGGCTTCGGATCATTGCTCAAGTTCAAAGGGGCAAAGGCACTAACCAAATGCCTCTCACTTCGTGCAATTTTTGGTTGGTCTTGGTTTAGGTGGTGTTAGAGTCGATAGACATCTTAGGGGTGTGATCACCAACCTTTCTAAATTCAAGGAGAAGGCTAGTTCTAACAGGTGATGGAATGTGTTCTCCCCTTCGTGCAGCAGCCCAAGTTAAAGAAGTACTATTGTCACCTTCAAGAAAACTAGGGGATTGGAAAATGAATGGATTCACCAAAGGAATATTTGAATTGTCGTTTATGAATCAATTCCTCAATGATTCCTCCCTTGCAACGGTGCCAAAAATTTTACCGCTCAAACTAGCAAGGGTCTTAGGAGGGGATCCTATAGAGCAGCTACTTGGTCAAGGGTCAACAATGGAGTGATAACCCACTGTCACCTCAGCTAAGGCTCCCTGCACTTTACCGACATTCATCAATGGGAGGAATCCCGGTGTGAGAGGAATCACAAGAATAGATGGATCAATGATAAGATATGGGGTGATTCCTAAAGCTTATTCATAAGAGAGGCTCCAGTAATGGGCTTGATTGCTTTGAAAGCAAGGTGATTAGCTCCCTAATATGGGCTATGAGGATACTTAGACCTAGGGTTGGAGGATATCCTCTAACAAGGGGTATCGTAGACCTAATCATCCTAAAAGAGATATGGCTTCTATGCAATCCTTGTGGAAATTGAGTTATAAAGTTGTGGGACCACAAAGAACCAAAGTGGGCCTAATCTAGGTCAAAGATGTGTTGTTGATCAACACTAGAAGGGCTTGACCAATTTAGGGAGGAGAATAGTATCAAAGGTCAAATTCTCTTTTGAATTTTGAATTCAATGATGGACACTAAACCAAACCAACCTAGGAAAAGAAATGGTCTCGTGGCTAGGGCTTGCTATATATAGAGATTCCATTATCAAATTTGCTTTAAAATTGGAGGACCTGTTGAGAAAACTTCAACGCAGTAGTGGACCAAAATTCAACGACTTTGTATGGCTACAAGGAATTTCGATTGATGCTCTAGGTGACCCTCTAACGTTAGGCCTAGAATTGAGAAAAATGGAGAAAAGAGAGGTAATTTTTACCACCAAAAGGATGCAAGGATCGGTGCCTTGCTTCCTGGGCTTAATGGAATCAAGATACACCGAGATCGAAGATTTTCGTGAGCTAAGGAGCCCTAATTGACCTTCACCAGCCTTTCCAAGTGGAGAAACTAGGTTATTAGATATTTATACTTCAAATTTGCAAAGGAGATGAAGTTTTGAGCTCTTCCAAACTAAGAGATGCCTCTAGGAACATTCACCCAATCCCTCAAAGAGAAATGCATGCATTAAATCACTTATTCAAGGTCTCCAGAAGAATTTCACATTACTTTAACCCATGCACAAATAATGACAAGAATAACATGCATTAGACAAGTAATATAACAAGAATAGCATTAAATTTCACTTACATGCGAGAGAGAGTATATCTATTCATCAACTTCGCATTAGAGAGAAGCTCCAAAGACAATAGCGAAAATCCAAACATCATAGTGCATCAAGAAAACTCCAAAATTTCATCCCAGTGACAAGTGCAAAAATCTCTCAAGAGATACTAATCCAATCCAAGTGATGATGAGAGGAATCAATGAGCCTCTCATATTTTTATACAATCCATAAGGGGGTTTGAATAGCCTAATTAGCCTAATAATGCCACAAATAATAAAATAATGTAATGATATTACATGGTGACAAGCCCACCAAGATAGTTTTGAAATAGAAAGATAAGCCTCTCAAGAGGGAAAAATAGTAAATGTAATGAGTCGTTGGGCCATTGAGAATGCCTAGTGGACTACAAAGTGTGCCAAGGTGCAAGAATAAGATCCAAACATAGGGAATAAGGGGTTGGCCCCTTGATATCCAAGCAAGTCACATGTGGTGTCCCCAAGTGAGTGTGGGTGCACAATAGCATCCTCATGGGTCTCCAAGTGGATCATTAATGTTTGTAAACCATCTGCGAGGGCTAGGATGATGACATAAGCCCTTCCTTTGTCTCTTGTAATGAGACACATCCTCATCTAGACCCTGGAACATTGTTCCAAGCCCGGCCCAGGGTATGTGAAAGGTAGGGGGGGGAGGGGGGGAATCTAACCTTTTGTGGACTTAGTGGATAAATATGGACCCAAATGGTTGAAGTGATAAATGGGGTTAAAATGAGTGGAGGGGAGTGATGTATATGGTGTCGGGAAGCGGGACCAGGCAACCACAATCATGATTTCTCATGTAGTTCCAACCCTAAAGCTAATAGCCAGTAAAGGAGATCCCACAAGACTAGGATACAAGGCTAACCACCAAATCGGGCAGAGGAGACAAGAGTGCAGACCTAGCCCACTCTTTCCGTCGAATCCCCCCACCAATCCATGCCCAAAACTGTCGTTGATAAGTAAACAAAATTACTCAACTATAACAACGAACAACCATACTTTTGAGGTCAGGAGGCCTGCCTTTAAAATGCAATCATAATAGATGGGTGAGGGAACACATGGTTGGCTCAGGTTGCAAAGATAGTGGAACATTGTTAATTTTAAGATAACAATGGTATGTTCTATGCTTAGAGCAATTTTACTTCAATTTTCTTTATTAGCCCAATATCATATCCAGTATAGCAATCACATCAACATGATAGTAAAATGCAGATAGAACATAAAAAAACAACAATAGAAGATAAGCCAACACAACAGGACACAAGATATGGCATCATCGAGGGACAAACCCCAATGTGGGGAAACCCTTGATCAATTCTTCTTGTAATTATTCAAAAGTTCAGCACCGAGAGAGTACAATTTATAGTATTCACTTGCCTAGATCATTCAAAATAGCAAAAATAGAAAGCCCTAACTAGAAAGTCAATGTTGGTCAACATGGCTGAAATTGACCTACAAAACATCTCGGTCAACCTCAGTCAACGCGGCCTCCAACAGCAAGAAAATGTAGCCCAAAACAGTTCGAAAATAACTAGTCAAATTTGGTCAACAAAAGTCAACGCAACAACATGAATTAGGGCAGTCAATGTTGGTCAACACAGGGGCCAAACAACATTGATTTTTGTGACCATAATAGCGATATGCCCAAATAGAAGGCTCCCTCACAAAATTGAAGTCAAACAGGGTCAATGCTGATCAAAGTCATCCTCCTAAAATTTCGGCCTTCTGAAATTTCGGTCTCCTAAAATTTTGGCCTCCTGAAATTTCAATCAAATCTGGTCAACGCAACAGCTAGAAAAGATGATATTACTTTCCCACATGTGGAGAGAGAGAGGCCTAGAAATCCTTACCCAATCAAGATGAGAGAAAGAAAGATGAATGAGATGAGATGCCAAAATGATGAGGAGGCACCTTGAATTTATATGCAATGTTGAAGGCTGGAGGAGGTTGATTTGATGGATGGCCGACCTTGACAATTTGTCCATTATCAAAATAAATTCATAACTTCATTTGTATATGTCAAAATGGGATGATCTTTAGATCAATCCTACACCTCTTAGAAAGAGGAATCCAAGAAAAATATCAGTTGCCTTATAAGAGTTTTCCAATGTGATGTTTGGCCCTAGTTTCCAAATTTAACACTCCCTCTCAACTAGGGAGAACATCGCTTGCCAAAATGTCTGACAATCTCTACCATCCCTGTCACTGCATTGTTATTCTCTGATCTGCTTTGTTGAACCATGAAGAAAGAAGAAATGATCAAGAATGTACCATACCATTCTCCACTGACTCGAAGTCAGTCTCCAACAACAGAGAGTGTGTCATACCACTCTTAACTGACCCGTAGTCAATTTTCATTGATCCCATATCAATATCAACATCCTAGAATAGGAAGTATGGTAGTACACGATGCATCCATGGGTAGTATTATGGTCCCTATCCTCATTTCCCTACTCATTGACCAAATCAGAGGTACTTCGCATGAGTCTCAGATTGCATGGGTAGGATGTGCTAACAAGAGAAGGTGAACCATTCATCTTGCTCATATTTCATAGGGGAGGGTGAACCACTCAGCCTATACATATGCCACCATGGGTTATCATAGGGGAAGGTGAACCCTTCACCCTATACACAGTGCACCACTAGGGGAGGGTGAGTCACCCTGTGGTCTCTCATCGCTCCAAGAAGTACCACAAGCCCCCCGGAGCTCCTAGATCTCACTATCCATATCATAGAGGACCCTCATAAGAGGGTCTCTCCATGACTCCAAGTCATTCACGGAAAGTTAATAATTTTACCTTCTCGAGGGGCTTCATAAGAATATTGACAACCTGCTCATCAGTCCCAATATGATGGAGCCTTATTTCTCCCTGTTGTACCACATCCCGCATAAAGTGGTACATGATATCAATATGCTTGGAGCAATCATGAAACACGATATTCTCAGAAAGACGAATCCCACTCTGGTTGACACAAAAGATCATGATGGTATCCAACGCATGTCTAAACATCTTGTTGGTACCATTCTATGACCCCTTTTTCCCTCCCAAAACATGACAATTTCCTACCTCTTTTCATCATTTATCCCTCAGATCCCTTGGAAATTGATTAATTAATAGTCTTATAGTTATTAAATTGCATTTAAATTGATTTAAGGGTTTTGTGTTAATAAATTAGGAGTTTTTGGGAAAAATGACTACAGGAAGTCCCAACATCCTGTAAATGGCTTATTGTTTGACATGTGGCATGACAGCCAGGCCAGAGCGAAGGGTATGGGTGAAAAGCGGAATGTCCAAGCATGGACGAGCACCTATCCCGCAGCGGAATCAACCCTCCTACATGCACGGTCAACGGCTGGTCAACTATGGCATGTTGGCGACAAAGGCAGCAACAACACACAGTCACAGTCCAAATCGATTTTAGTTGTTTCCTTTTTTTTATATGTCAGCTAGGATAGAAACATTTTCAAAATAGTGTTTTGGTAAAAGCGGCAACAGCCGCTCATGAATGTACATCCATTTTCAAGGGATGTGAAACCATATGTAAATATAAGTTCTGAACCGGTTGTATGTTCGGTTACGTTTGTATCACTATTGTTGCTTCACGAACAGAGCTTCGACTTTAATACAAACAGACTTGCATTATAATCACAGTTGCGTTGTTTTGATTCGGTGATCGTGGGATAACAAGCTTAGTATACCAAGAACGTGGACGGGCCCTGCGTACATGGTATACTGTTGTCATTTTATTGCATTTACAGTCAGGGTATTTGATATTGATATATATGCGCAGTGATTAAATCGATTCATGTCCATGTTTATGTATTTATGAATGCGCTTGTTTATATGTTTATGCATGCGCTTGAATAGATTATCATTTGGATCGTGAATCATATCCTGTAAGGGATTCGATCCAGGGTTACCTTGTAAAGCACTGTCATGAACTTTATGCTTACGATTTTCACTTTGCATGATTGTTAATGAATGTTCATGAATGATGAGTAGCCACTGAACAGAGGTTTTATGTATGATGTCTCTATAAGGAGACCAAAATCTTTAATTACAGTGATACACAGCATTTTACGAATTGAATCTTAGTTGATAGTGATACATAGTTTGATACTTAGTTGATACTTGGTTGATAGTTTGATATTGAATCAAATCATAGCATTGTAATTAGGAAAAGTAGGCTTAGATTAGATCCTTTATGTCTATATATTTTAGGCACACGCCTCTAAGTCTACGCACCCTGGTCGATAATAAATATAGCCCAGTTTAGCACCCTAGATAGGACACTACAATATGCCTTTAATTACCCTTTCTTTTTTGTATTTTTTGCAATCTATTTCTCCCCTATAAAACATAAAAACATACAATGTTGATATTACAAACATATGTGACCAACATCAAATAAATTATATACTACTTTTATGAAATGTTCTACCTAGAGGTGAAAAAGTAAGTAGATAATTTCTTACCCATTTGTCAAACCAAAAGATGTCAACATTTTTTTGATATCTATTCTTTATAAAAATTCCTATTTTCTATCATATTTTCAACAATGTTATTGTCACTTTTGTGCTTCAATCCCTTCATATCATGGCATCCAAGATTTCACATAAATAATTTCCTTTTGTCCTTTTTTATGCATATATGTATGCAAAAAACCACGAGACATGAAAATTTTAGATTACCCTTCATCAATTAGCTTTAGAACTACAAAACTTAAAATTTATCAAATAATGATTCATCAACCTTTTTTCCCACACATGTACATTTTTTGTTTGTTTGTTAAGATGTCTGAGTTCTCTAGAGGTTACATGAGGCTTGACCTGTGGCTTGAGAAACTGTGTCTCGGGGGCATCTAAGTCATCAAACTCACCCAGGGATCGCATGAGGCCTAGGCCACACCAGACCTTAACATGGCTAAATTTTTTCTCATGGAGTTTTGAAACGGTGACCTTCACATCACAGAGTGACTTAACAATGTACCCTATCACCATCTATTCTACGCCCCATGAGTTTTCCAAAGACACATATGAAAAATACCATGAGACCTACAAATTTTGATTTACCCTTCATCAATTATATTTAGAATTAGAAACCTAAAAATTCACGAATGATATTCCATGACGAATACAAAAAAAAATAATTAATAGCTATAGACTGCAAGGTGTGATACCAAGAAAAAAATGATAAATTGAAATTTAAGATTGTATATATGATATATTATAACTTTAGCAAGCTACCAACATGTTTTCTAAATGTTGATAATATAAAAAGACAATAATTGCATTACAATAACAAACCCCATTATTATTCTAACCACAACAACAAACTTGTAAGCCACATTGTTATTTATTATTTTAAAGACTACTTGTAATAACAAAGTTGTAAACCCCACTACTATTCTAATTGTAATTTAAAAGTTGCAAGCAAAAAATATAATTGCGATAGCTTGCAATTTACAAATTATTAGTTGTTAGGAGTATTATAGTCCTTAAATAGGTATACAACAAAACATTTTTCAAGACTTGCGATTTTCCAAATACGAAGTTATGGATAAATATTTTAGTTCTAGAGTATCCTCACACGTGATGATAACGACAAAGTTCTTATGAACAAGCAATTAACACTGACTATTGTATTCATTTTCTAATTAAATGACATATTTGAATTTTTTTACAAATGAGGTTATTTTGAAATTATGTCCATCTAGCAAGTCAATGTCCAAGTATACCTAGCTTTAGTTTAAGACTTCTTGAAAAATATTGCATCAACTCATGGGAAGCTAAAGACATGTGGCATAAACAAACACCACAAAAATTACTAGGATTGTTCTGCATGACTAGAGTGAAGGTATTTGAGTTTGTTTTACTGTTGAGACCTAAGTAAAAATAATCTTAGTTCTTATTATGCATTCTCTTTCCATTGTACCTTTTTCTATAAGTAGGAATATGCTTAATTATGTGTTAGGATATTGATTGTTTTTATGGATATAATTATAAGTATTTAAGAAATATACCATATTTACATCACACCCTACCTAGAATGAGGAGGAACTCCTAGAGTTTGAAATTGTGTTAACCTAGGGAAAATATTTTGATGTGAATGAGATTTAGAGAGTGGAGTCTACTTCGATAGACAAATTGCATTCCACAATTGATACTTCACACTTTCATAGGCTTCCTAATTGTTGTAACACACCCAACCCCCAATGTGCATTAGGGTTGTGGGGTAAAATTAGCCCTAACCTTCAAGGTTTATTATGAAGATGGGGTTATAAAAATTTCTACTTTCCCATGACATGAAAAATCTTATTTCTAATACCACCATAATCTTTTTCTCATTGATAGTTTTCTAATAATATAAATTTCATCTCTATATGAGATCCATGCACAAAGTTATGCCCATTTGAAAAACTCGCCCTTTGAGGCCACATCAACATTATACAATCCACGTGGCTAACATGTGGCAACCCTTAGCCATGCATCTCTCCCACACTGGTCCACATCCTTGGATCACCCGTCATATCAGAGCCCCACCATATTCATGTTTTCTGTAAAAGTGCCTTTTCCAAATCCCTATGGGTTTTGGTGTCTTGATACGCTAATATAGATGATATGTTGATATATTTGTGGTCACACCTTTGATATGTTGATAGGCCAGTGACCAGTTGAGCATGCCACATCATATCTCTAACATCTAATTATATCCCACCACATGGAAACTTTTGATGTGCCTAACATGTGGCATTAACACCATGCACTCCAAGATATTGAGACATGGGAGATTTTCCAAGGCACAACCCTCACAAAGTCCCAATACTCAGATATTGTGGTGTTGTCTATTGACATGCCGATTTAACATGTATTTTTCCATCAATAGTTGGTCTATCTACTAGACAACTCCCAAAGCCATTTATTTTAATTCTTCTCGGGCTCAGTATTCTAATAAGCCCCCTTTTGACTGGCTCACAGTAATGGCTCTTGTTGCCCTATCTGACCAAGGACTAAGGCTGAGACTTCTAAAATCCATATTTCATAAATTAAACCTAGCAAGGACGAAGGTCGAGACTTTTAAAATCCATTTTTCATAAAGTAAACCTATCTCTACTCAATTACTCCCAATAGTTTCGATCTTTTCATCCACTTCCAAATATAAACAATTTTCTACTTTTAATGTAGAAAACTTCAAACTTCCTCATCTACGCCACTTGCGCATAGAGAAGTTGCATGTCGGTTTACATCCAACAAACCTATAAATCCTTAAGATCCTACCAACACACAAGTCTCACTTCACCATTATAGTGTACATAATGAATCATCATGATAACATTCTGGAAACAATAAATGACTATAGCCATTACAACCAAATCTAATTGCTTGATTACGGAACATAGAACACACAATAATCACATCTAATAGAATCAAGAGGCTTTACTGCATACACCATTCCTATTCACAAAAGGAATGCATATCAACATTCAAACATAGTGAACATTAAATTCAACTGACTTCTCATACATATCCAATAAAACATTAAAACAAATTATGAATAGGAATGCATATCAACATTCAAGCATAGTGAACATTAAATTTCGCTGACTTCTCAAACAAATTCAATAAGACATTACAACAAATTTTAGCTTATCATTTCACACACACACAATGAATTCGAGCATAATATTTAAACATGAAGCATTTCACAACATTTGCATTTCATTTACAAGGAAGAAATACACTTATCCATTACACTTGAATTTGTTGGAAACTAAAGAAGGTACAACCACTATCCACCCAAACATAGACTTAGCTACATTATATGTTTCTTGCAACTACCCACCCCCAAGTCAGATCCAATGTGTGAAGGATGCTTCACTTAAGGAATTTCAACAAAGGGCTAATTCAACATATTGAGTATGCAGGTCATTCTCCTAAATTTGCAAGAAACAAGGATGTTACCTCTCAAAACACCGAGTCTGGGATAATCACAACAAAAAATATGGTCATTGAAGGCTTGCATAACACAGAATGAAATCCCTTCATTACTCCCTACAGTCTCTCAATAATTCTCTTTTTCTTCGATGCTTCATGTGCATGGAATTAATCTTATTGTCAAGTTATCCTTAGTATACCCAAGTCAATATGAGGGAATCCTGACTGGTTTCATCAACTAACATAATTCAAGCATGGAATTTTTGGTCCAACTTCCAAAAAATAAGATTTCTAGTCACCTGCTCACTACGAGTTCACAAGTTGCTACCACTTTATGGGACACAATGGGTTCACAAGAATTCATGTCTACAGTGACCCGCAATCTACCCAGTGCTTAACCTTCAATTGGTTCCATACATATCTCTTGTATATGATAACTACAGTCACCATTACCCCCCCATGAGCGTTACCCCACTTTTGAGAGGTTCAGGGTGCCTCCTCGGGTTGCAGAGTTAACCAAGACTGGCTAAATGGCACACATCCCATGCTTGGGGCAATCTAGTGCTTCCTCCCCCACTTATCTCATAATTGTTTGGTGATTAGGTAGTTCAACTTGAACATCAAGGGTCGACAATAATAATTTCATGGAAGATATGAAACTTCTCAATCCCCATTGCATACTTCCTTAAGCAAGCCATTCTGTTAAATATTGGGATCCATATAAGTTGGTACTCTCCTTCAACTTTATCATTGTACAATTAAATTTAATAGAATGTTTATGTCAAACAGTTTTGGCATGATATCTATGTTGGCCCTCAAACATTATCATCCTTTAGTTACATTTACAAAATGCAGGGATTAGAAAAGGGATACCACAATTGTCTTCATAGTATTGAATTCCAACTTGGAGAGGTTAGAATCTCCTTCCCTTCTATTTAAAGTAAATTGCATAAGATAGATTGTTAAGTTGAAATCCTTATATTGTTAATTGCACTCTTCTTATGAGTATAAAGTAGTTTAAACTAACATCTTGTAATTGCGAGTCAAATCAATATATAATGGAAGAATTTGGTGATGCCTTTGATGCAATGGTAATGAATATGAGAAAAAATATTACAACTAAATCCCAAATGACTCGTACTCAAAGTGACAATTTCTATCATTACAAAAGGTATCTTCAATACTCATGAAGCCAAATTAGAGAAAAATAAAGGAAAACAACTAGGAAAGTGCTTCTAAAAGTTTCAGATGAAGTAAAAAACAATGATTGCAATTGTGCACTTGACTATAAAATACAATTTATTGCTCCATATTCCTTGGCCTTCCCTATATGCAATCGTCGATCACATATAAATCGTCGGTCTGAAGCCTCAATCCGACAGTTGCGATTTAAATCGCATTTCGTTATTTCTCTGTTACAAAGGCCGATTCTAATATCACCCAAGAGGCTTTGCTGATGTGATAAGAATATGGACCGTTGATCTTAAGAGATCTAATGGTTCTTGGGCATTCTGGTTCGTTTTCTCTTTAATTTGATTTTATCTGCCATTTGAAGGAATACTGTGTTAAACACAGTTCCGCCACAGTCTATCAAACACACATAATTACATTAATATCTCTAGATCGCCATCACACCTGATGGTCGATCAACATGCAGACAACCGGCTTTAAATCATCAACACATATGTACGAGACATATTTGAAAAGACACATATACACAGACACGTTGTAAACACAACACACATATATTTATTATAATAAACGCAACATAATTACATCTAAGGTATTTCAGCCTTAGAACAGAGTTCTCCTCTGGCTACATTGTAAACACTCTAATTCACAATCCTTATCTATATCACTCTGTCTCTCCTCTCTTAACACTTGAACACGCAGGTTCAAAACACACACACACACACACACACACACACACACACACATATATAAGGAAGCATTGATGGATCGGATCATGGAAGGATCCAATCAATCCTCCAACAAAAGCCCTTAAATATCTCATTACATGAATGCATGCATATACACATGGCAGATTACATTGATAAGTCTCCTCAAGACTTTATCCATCCATCTTTAAATCTGTTTTAAATCTATTTTAAAAAGGATTTTTCCCTGTTTTGCTCCCCTGGTCCACGCTCGCTTTCTTTTTATGCTTTGGATTCCTCCCTTTGTTTAAGGGTGTTGGATGCTTCTGCATCAGTAATGCTAAGCATCAAAATGGAAAATTGAATTAGACCATAATTTGAGTTGTGTAGTTTGGGTGTAAGTTTCACTACTATAGTTGTAGAAATGATTAGAACCAAACTAAGGATAGACTATATGGATATACCTTTGTGGAAATTTTCAATTGAGTAGGATTTCAATGATATTATTGCATATCATGTGCTGTGAACAATTTCAATTGAGAATAATCAACACAACCAATTGAATACACAATACATTATGAAATCAACAAAAAAATGAATCATGCAATCAACAAAAAATCTAGAGGTGTCGAAGTAAGGACATATTTTACTCTCTTTATTTTACCATATGTTGAAAAATGAGTAGTATTTATTGCAATAAATATAACATGTAGGTTAAAAAAAAAATGTTGGTTATTGTAGTCCATATCTATACAATTTTTGGTTAGTGAAAAATGGATACTATCCTTGAACAAATTACTTAGCTTGAAGTGGATGCATATTGGACTATGGATGATGTTTTGAGATTCTTAGATTGTGCCCATTGACACATAGAACTACTTCTATGGTTTTATTGTGAATCAGTAATCATCATACAATTTAAATTAAAAAAAAAATGATCTCTTTCACAAACACACACACTCACAAATATGACTAGTATGAGTTAGTGCCAAGTGTTAGAGTCTTATAGTCACAGTGATCAAAATTACTCTTTTCGCTATTGGTTATAGTCTTAGGTCAAATTATAATATTTTCAAATTAAATTTGACATCACTCTTGGTTGTCAAATGGTCCTAAGTCATTGTACATGTGTCATTGCTACTCCCACTCCAAAAATGAAGATCGTTTCATCATGGTAGGTCATATCCATATTTCATGAGTACTTTTATTAATCATGGTCAGTCAAACCCTGTCAATCATACTTGCACCTTCTTTCCTTAGAGAGTAAGTCAAAATTCTGTTGTTAGGGTTTTTGCTACACTTTCCCTTTTCCATGGTTCATAGCTTCATATAGGATTCAAAGGCCTTGGATTTAAGCTTATATCTCCTTCATCATCCTTCACTAACCATTCTCCATCATTCCCTCATCAAAATCCTTTCATTTCCTTATTTTCCCGGAAACCCTAAAAATTTGTTGCGCTTTTACCCTAGGTCTGTGTTTTGACCTTTTGCCCCCCTTTTTCTCACTATTTTTGAGAAATTTCACTTCTATTATTTTCCTAACACCCATACCTATCCCCCATAATTTCTTCAGAATTTTTCGTATCCTCCTTCCCCTTTATTCCCTTCCCTAAAGTTGTTTTTCTTTTAGCCCTGTTTTGCAGATCAAATCCCTTGCCCTTTCTTGTTTGAAATTAGGGGTTTTTATTTAAAGTGAAGCCAAAAACATGGTGAAGACCAATAAAAGAATAAGGTATAAGGGAGGAGAGATAAAATGAGCATTTGGAGAATTTTTTGAAAAACGCAAACACAGATACTACTATGCAAAGAAATATGGCAAGGCACTACTATGCAAGGAACATGGTTTGCAAAGTTAGGGTTAAAAACATGAAGAAGAAGCTCAAGAGAACCCTAAGGAAACTCAAGAAGAGGGATAACCTTGACCTATTAGCTGATGCATCATTAGTGGTTTGAATGCAAGACAGTGAGTAAAGAAAAGGAGACCAAAGTTTGAAATTTTGAATTTTTGTATGCACACAGGAAAAAGTACCCTACAGAAACGCAACAACTAGTTGTTGCGCTTTTTCTCAGAGGGTAAAAAGTCAAAATTTCAAGCATGATTGGATATATATAAAGGCATAAGGATACATAAAAATACTTTATGATGCTTGAAGAATGATAAATTTACAAGAAATGATAAAACAATGCCATTTTTTCACCTTTCTACCACCTTTTCTGGACTGTTACTGCGTTTCTGGAAACTTTGTTTTGGAATCAGTTTTGAGTAGGCTTAAATGATGATTTTTATAGGTTTAAATGTACCAGGGTATAGTAGACATCCTAAGATTTCTTCACATGCCTTCAACAAATCTTATAACCTCTTCCAAGTCACCTAAAGATCAAGCTAAAGTTGTTGCGCTTCTACTAAGGATAGTTCCGTTTCTGGGTTATTTGCTGTGTTTTTGTGCCTTAAGCTTTTTCACTATATTGTAAATGGTAAATGTCAATTAGGTTGATGTCAATAGTTGTTACCTGAGTTTACCTGAGTTAAATGAGTTTTTTAGGGTTTACAAGAGTAAAGAATGTTGTAATTAATGTTTTGAGAGATAAGCTCAATCAGTTAGCTAAAAAGGGGAAAGTTGTTTTTGCTTCCCCTAGGATTTGGCAGTGATAGGATAGGTTCATGAATCAGTTTATATGGAGCAGGATTTGACCCCTTCGAGGGGAAATATTGTTTGTCTTCTATATGTACTCGAAAAAAAGTCTAAGAGAGGGGTTGAATACTTGAAGCTTATACTTTTGAACTAGTGTATTTGACTTTTTGCAGAGACATCATATATAGTTGCAACTATTATTGTGGGATTCATGTGTTGTGGCCAGAGGCACTGTTTTCTCCAGTGTTTCTTATGCATTTGATTTTTAAATGTTTTTGGCAACCATATATGTTTCTTGTCATGGTTATCTCTTAAGTTGTTAAGCATAATACATTGTCTAGAATGTTCTGTTTTTTCCTGAGATTTTCATATAAGTGTTTTCATCCTCTGAAACAAATGAATTCATACATGTATTCTCATTTTTCTCCTTCTTTCCTCATTACCATAGTACAATGACAAACCATTTGTGTCACTGATTACACCTACCTTGCTTAATTCTA
This sequence comes from Pinus taeda, assembly GCA_000404065.3. Lineage (NCBI taxonomy): Eukaryota > Viridiplantae > Streptophyta > Pinopsida > Pinales > Pinaceae > Pinus > Pinus taeda. The sequence goes on from APFE030705893.1 coordinate 229,570, forward strand.
TGTCTGCAACTGATCTTTTGGAATACTTGGCCTAGTTCCTAGACCTTGTACCTCATATCCAACAAACCCTAATCAAAACCCCACTGAGCTAATATCTAGCCTAAAACCCTAATATTCTCCAGTCATTTCCATTGGTTGCGAGGTTTATTTTAGAGAGAGCCCTCTTTGATTTGGTAGGGCTAGATACCAAGTCAAAAGTTGGTATGTTGTTACCTCTTTGGTTTCCTTTCTCATCCTTGGGAAACTAAGGAGTGCTAACATTTTGTGGCCGTTTTCGAGGAGCGAAAGGTCACATTTTACCTAGGTGTGAATGAGAAGTATCAAATCTGATTTCTGATGGTGGACAGTGATCAGACACGGGAAGGCTGAAATCATTCACCTGGCAACTCCAAATCAGTTTCAAATTTAACTTAAAGACTCCACTGAAGGATGAACCTTACCAACAGAAACGTGAAAAGACAATATGGAAAGGTCATGTATTTAAATTGGAATTTCATCCAAGACATAATATGCTTTATTTTTAATTATTTATTCTCTTTTCCTGAGAATGTCAAGAACGTTTTCCAATGTATACTATATTTGAGAAAAGATCACAGACCTGCATTTGATTCCTTTCCTTTGAATATTGTGAATACAAATTCTCCTTATGCTTTTGATCTTGGTCAAGACCCTTCTTCTGAAACTTATGTTGATTATATTCAACTTGATGAGCCTCAAGAGATGAAGACTAATTTTACAACTTTTGTACATACTCCTACACCTTTTAAAATTCCAGATAGATACAAACCTCTCATATTACCTCCTATACTCCATGATTTCCCTGAAAAGCTAAGAAATTGTTCAAAAACTTTCCATCTACAAGCATTTTCAATTTCCATCAATTTGTTAAAGTCTTCCTTGATAAATGGGTGATCAAGAGGAATCCTTTTTTGATTTTAGAAGAATATAATCATTTGAAAACTCATCCAGGAGAAAAAATGCAACACTTTTCCACCAGATTCAATCAAGTATACTATTCAATGCATGCTGACATAAAAACACCTCCTAGTTTAGCTATCTTATACTACCCAGATGCCTTTGATCCAGAAATGGTGTTTCAATTGAGAGAAAGGAACACTACAACACTTGAAGAAATGAAAGACAATGCAATAGGTGTGGAAGCTAATATGTTGGTCAAAAGGTCAAAGTTGAAGGGAGAAGAGAGGAAGAACATAGAGAAGGAGCACCTGACATCTTCAGAAGTGAAACTTGACATTTTGGTAAGCACAATGGAAGAAATGATGTAAAAGATCATCATGAGAGATGAACTTGATGTTCAAAAGCACCATGTCCCACTTATTGCAGAAGAAGAAAAGGTTACTAGTCCTAAAGGAATACTCAACTCAATTGTCCTTGGACTGAGCAGAGAGTAGCGATCTCTCTTCAGATCGAAAATGATTTTTGCATCTTTTTTTTTAGTTACTTGAGCCGGATCATTTTGTTGCTAATTCTTGTTCCCATAGATCAGAAAATGATTGTTTTATGTATTCACTCTAAGCCACATACGAAGATGAAATGAAAATCAGCTTGTGGAGAAGCAATTAGTTGATCCAATGTGCATGCTTGATGACATTACTTATATGGATGATTTACTCAAGTATGATCAGTATGATGATGACTATGTTACCGAAATTGAGGCTAATTTTTCAAAGCAATCAATGACATGTTTTTGGGAGGAGGAAGCTTAGTTAAAAGAACTCAAATATAGGAATCATCATATGCATATCAATCATGATAGAAATGAAGAAAATGCAGAAAATTTCAAAGCAAGTGAAAGGTATTTGCCCTCGTGTTTCCCTTCATTTCAATTTCTGAGAGAAAAGTTTTCCCAAGATTAGAAATCAACATTCTCTCTATTTTGATATTGAGCACGATCAAGACAATGAACTTCTTGATCAGGACACCTTACACTTATGTTTTTCCTCATTTGCAAAAAAAAGAGAAAACTAGTGTAACCCCTTATTATTATTAGTGAAACCCACTTATTATATTGGTGTGCCCATGTAGTCCCCATATTGTTATTATTGTGCACCATAGAAGCCCACTATTGTTATTATTGTGCCCTTACATTATTATTGTTATGTCAGCTCTGATTATAGTATGACCCCTTAACCTCCTATATATAGAGAGGAGGTCTTGTCATTTGTATCATCCAAGAATTGTTCATTTGTGTAATGTAAAGGAGGTTACCCCCTCGAAGAGGCTGAATTCTAAGGCGTTGATATTTATTTTCTATCTTTTTGTGAGTTGGTTTCATAACATTTGGTATCAGAGCTTTGGATTCTAGGATTTTTCTGCTCCAAACAGGCCATTGTGTACTTTTCGCTATAGCTTTTTTTCTGTGATTTTTCAGAAACTAGAAAAAAAACTCATTTGAGCCAAAATCGTAGAGAAAGTTGGGTACGAATTTCAGATCTTGTTACGCTATATTGTTGGAGATATGATTTGAGGAAGTTAGGGTTTTTGCAAGCTCTAGAATTCCATCTCAAACAGGTCATCGTGGAATTTTCGCTATAATTTGTTTTCTATGAAGGTTTAGATTCTAAAATTAAAAGCCATTTGAGTAGAAATCTTGACGAATCTCAGGCCCAAATATCATATCCTGTTTCACTATATTTTCAGAGATATAGTCCAAGACATTTAGGGCTTTTGCAATATCCTGAATTACATCCCAAACAGGTGACCTTGGAAAATCATCACAACTTTCCTTCTGAGCATCAGAATGAAGTTTCATAAGAAGTTACAAAAAGAGGACGACCTGTAGATGTCTTTGTATGAGTTTCAGGTCTGAAGGTTGAAACAATGACACGTGGCACTTCGTACAAGTTCTCTCTTCTAAAAAGGTATATAATCAGGTCATCTTGGGAGATTGTGCATAAATCTTTCTTGGAGAATCCAATTTTGATCATACTAGTGGCATTGGAAAGAGGATGTAGAGGGATATCGCCAGTTGTAATTTCAAAACTGGGAGATCCAAAATTACAGAGTTACAGTCATTTCAAGATCAAGCTGCTAAAATCAAGAAAAGGCAATATGAGGAAGTTTGATGGAAAGGATCCGTAAATTGGATAGTACAGATGGAATAATATTTTGATCTACATGAGATGCAACTGTTACAAAAGTTACGTATTGCATATTTATATTTAGAACCGAATCAATTTTTATGGTATGAAGGGCTTTGTTCTCGTAAACCACTTGTCACGTGGTCAATTTTCACAGAGGAATTGATAGCACATTGAGGACTTTCAAAAATTGAATATAAGGGTAAATGATATTCTAGAGAAGCAAATGATTGATGTCTTCATAGGGACTTTAAAGGATAACATTCAACATGAGGTTCGCCTTTGGGAACCTGATTCATTGGAGAAGGCATTCAGGTTGGCAAGAAAAATGGAAAGAAAAATTATGGCAACAAGGAATACTACCACTCACAACTATAAATATGGAAGTGTTGTTGCCCATAGCCTTCCACAACCTACAAGGTTGAAACCACAACAATTGGAAGAAAAAAGAGAAAAAGGGCTTTGTTACAATTGTGATAGAAAATACACTAAAGGTCATAATTGTTTTGAGAAGAAATTAATTTACATAGATTGTGAAGAGGAGGAAGAAAAGGAACAAGAAATGTCAAAAGAAGAGGATAGACACCAAGAATAAACCCTAGAGAAAGAATAAATGAATCTGATCGTATCTTGTAATGCATTGGCCATAATTACCACTCCTAAAACTATCAAGATAGAAGGACATATCAAGAAGAAAAAGGTAATAATGTTGATTGATTCAGGCAATACCCATAATTTTATTCATTGTAAGATAGCCAAGGAATTGAATTTCTTCCTATCTCTAGCACCAGAGTGTCAAGCGATGGTTGCAAGTGGAGGAACCATAAATTGCTCTGGAAAGTACCATAATATCAAGCTATCCATGGGAGAATATGTTTTGAATAGCCCAATTCTTTCCGTTCCAATAGGTGGTTTTAATGTTGTACTAGGTGTCTAATGGCTACAATCTTTGGGTACAATAGCTTTTAATTTTCAAGAACTTTTCATGAAATTTCTTTGGAAGGAAAGGAAGTTGAATTAAGGGGCATCATAGGGAAACTGGGAAAGTTAATCAGCTTTGATACCGAATGTTATGAAACCAGCTCACAAAAAGATAGAGAAGATTAGATCAATGCCTGAGAAATAAGCCTTTTCGAGGGGGAAACCTCCTTTACATTACACAAATGAACAATTCTTGGATGATACAAATGACAAGACCTCCTTTTTATATATAGAGCTTAGGGTCATAATATAATCAGAGCGAACATAACAATAATAATGTAAGGGCACAACAATAACAATATTGGGCTTCTATGGGGCACAATAATAACAATATGGAGACTACATGGGACAACAATATAATAAGGGGGTTGCACTAATAACAATTGGGGTTACACTAGTACTATAGGGACCTAACATCTACGATGTTCTTGACACCTCCTAGGGAGATGTCATCCACATTGGAGCCAATGTTAGAGTCTTATAGTCACAATGATCAAAATTACTCTTTTCACTATTGGTTATAGTCTTAGGTCAAATTATAATATTTTCAAATTAAAATTAATATCTCTCTTGGTTGTCAAATGGTCCTAAGTCACTGTATAGGTGTCATTTCTACTCCCACTCCAAAAATGAAGATAATTTCATAATGATAGGTCATCTCCATATTTTATGAGTCTTTTGATTAATCATGTTCAGTAAAACCCTATCATCATACTTGCACCTTCTTTCCTCATAGATTAAGTCAAATTTTTGCTTCTAAGGTTTTTGTTACGCGTTCCCTTTTCCATGGTTCATAGCTTCATCCAGGAGTCAAAGGCCTTGTTCTTAAGATTATACCTCCTTCAACATCCTTAATTGGCGATTCTCCATCATTCCCCTCATCAAAATACTTTCAATTCCTTATTTTCCCAAAAACCCTAGAAATCTATTGTGCTTTTACCCTAGGTTAGTGTTTTGACCTTTTTTCCCCCTTTTTCTCACTATTTTTGAGAAATTCCACTTCTAGTATTTTCCTAACACCCACACCTATCCCCCATAATTTCCTTAGAATATTTCATATCCTCTTTCTTCTTCATTCCCTTCCCTAAAGTTGTTTTTCTTTTAGCCCTGTTTTGCATATCAAATCCCTTGCCCTTTCTTGTTTGAAATTAGGGTTTTCTATTTAAAGTGAAGCCAAAAACATGGTGAATACCAGTGAAAGAAGGAATTATAAGGGAGGAGAGAGTAAATGAGCGTTTGGAGAAGTCATTGAAAGAGGCAAACATGGATACGACTATGTAAAGAAATATGGCAATCCAGTACTATGCAAGGAACATGGTTTGCAAAGTTAGGGTTAAAAACGTGAAGAAGAACCTAAAGAGAACCCTAAGGAAACTCAAGAAGAGGGATAACCTTGAACTATTAGATGATGCATCATTAGTGGTTTTAATGCAAGATAGAGAGCAAACAAAAGGAGACCAAATTTTGAAATTTTGTATGCACACAGGAAAAAGTACCCTACAGAAATGCAACAACTAGTTGCTGCGCTTTTTCTCATAGGGTCAAAAGTCAAAATTTCAAGCATGATTAGATATCTAAAGGCATAAGGATACCATAAAACTACTTGAGGATTCTCGAAGAATGATAAATTTGTAGGAAATGATAAAAAATGCCATTTTTTCACCTTCCTGCCACCTTTTCTGGACTGTGGCTGTGTTTCTGAACACTTTGTTTTGGAATCAGTTTTGAGCGCGCTTACATGATGAATTTTCTTGGTTTAAAGGTCTGAGGGTATATTAGACATCCTAATATTTATTCACAAGCCTTCAACAAAGCTTAGAACCTCTTCCAAGTCATCTAAGGATCAAGCTAAAGTTGTTGTGCTTCTGTTGAGGAGTTGTTGTGTTTCTGGGTTATTTGTTGCGTTCTTGTGCCTTAAACTTTTTCACTATATTGTAAATGGTAAATGTCAATTAATTTGATGTAAATAGTTTCTACTTGAGTTTACCTAAGTTAAATGAGTTTTTTACGGGTTACTAGAGTAAATAATCTTGTAATTAATGCTTTGAGAGATAAGGTCAATCAGTTAGCTAAAAAGGGGAAAGTTGTTTTTAATTCCCTTAGGATTTGGCAGTGATAGGATAGGTTCATGAATCAGTTTCTATGGAGAAGGATTCGACCCCTTAGAGGGGAAATATTGCTTGTATTTATATGTACTCAAAAACAAGTCTAAGGGAGGGGTTGGATACTTGAAGCTTATACTTTTGAACTAGTGTATTTGACTTTTTGCAGAGACATCATATACAGTTGCAGCTATTTTTGTGGGATTCATGTGTTGCGGTTAGTGGCACTGTTTTCTCCAGTGTTTCCTATGCATTTGATTTTAAATGTTTTAGGAAACCATCTATGTTTCTTCTCATGATTATCTTTTAAGTTGTTAAACAGAATACATTGTCTAGAATGCTCTATTTTTGTTTGAGATTTTCATATAAGTGTTTTCATCCTCTGAAATAAATGAATTCATACATGTATGCTCATTTTTCTCCTTATTTCCTCATTACCATACTACAATGACAAACCATTTATGTGACTGATTACACCTACCTTGCCTCATTCTATGTCTACAATTGATCTTTTGGAATACTTGGCGTAGTTCCTAGACCCTGTGCCCCTTATCTAGCAAACCTTAATCAAAACCATATTCAGATAATGTCTGGCATAAAACCCTAATATTCTCTAGTCATTTCCGTTGGATGTGAGATTCATTTCAGAGAGATCCCTCTCTCATTTGTTAGGGCTAGGCACCAAGTCAAAAGTTGGTATGTGGTTACCTATTTTGTTTCCTTTCTTAGCCTTGGGAAACTAAGGAGCGCTAACATCAAGTAATTGACATGATATGATAAGTTACATAGATATTTGAATGCGAGGAAATATTTGTGAAATATAAGCCTTATGTAAAACATAAAAATGAGGTTAGGTACAATTATTTTTAAATGAGGTGATATATATGCATAAGATTATTGAACCTTCAAACACCCTTTCAAAGCAATGTCATGGGAAGAAAATAAGAGAAAGCTTCAACATAAAGGAATATTGATGCAAGCATAAACTATCCCCCACTAAATCCTCACAACATAAAAAAATAGCAAACAATATAGACTCAAACTCACACCACAAAAGAAGCAAGCCAACAAAGTTCTGTTTTATAATTCCCCCATAGGGAATATCCATATTAATCACACATATACACTCAATAATGTTACAAATATTACAAATGTTCTCCTTATATGTTTTAAGGGAACTATACAGCCATAATCAAAATTAGGAATTAATTCTTTAACCGTCTCCTAAAATCTCTTAAGAAATCTCCACCAAATCCTCTACCTATCTCCATGAATCTCTCCTCAATTCTCCATGGTTTTCCTAACAATCTCATCCCTATATTCACTCAATTCTCTTGATTTCTCATCCCTATGTACACTTTATAGAATAAGTCTACATAATTATTATATTTTCATTATATCATTCATAAAAAATTGCAAATATGTCTCATTCTCTCACACTCCCTTTTACTAATTATTTGTAATATCTTTTTTACCACTTGGTCCTAGAACTCGTTCCTTCGTATTTTCTTCACACGTTCCATGGTCTTCTTTACACACCATCCACATTATTTCAAAATACACCTGGTCTTGAAGTTCATATAAATTAATTACCATCCACCAAAATACATGGGTTTCCAACCATTGTATCCGTTGGTTCTTTAAGAAACTCTTTCCCATACATGATTCATCAATATCTTTGTGTTGAAAATGCCTTTTTCCTATATCAGTATTTTCCCTTTCCATCTATGCCATCATCTTTCACCTATATTTATATCTTACCCATGAGCCTATTCTTGATGCTCCTGCATCAAATACTTAACATAAAAACCATTATAACTTGTACATATGGACCTTTATGGGCCAACAAGAACACAAAGTTTACAAGGTGAAAATTACTTCATACTACCCACTGATGATTACTCAATAATGACATGGGTTGTGTTCCTCAAAGATAAATCTAAGGAATTTGAGAATTTTAAATATTTCAAAGCATTGGTTGAAAACTTAATTGAATTGAAAACCAAGTGCTTAAAAATAGGAAAAGGAGGTGAGTTTATCTCAAATGGTTTTGAAGGATTTTGTGAGCTTCATGGAATAAAGAGACAACTTTCAGCTACAATAACTCCACAACATAATGGAACGGTAAAAAGGAAGAATAGAAGCATACAAGAGAGTGCTAGAACAATGTTGAATGAAGCTAAGCTATCATTTTCTTTGGAGACAAGCAATCAACAACACAATTCACATTCTGAATACATGGAAAATCAAAGTCAATAACAAGAAAACACCTTATGATTATGGAATGGTAAACTAGAAATAGATATATAATTCAAAGTTTTCGGGAGTAAGTGCTACATAAAGGGAGATTATTAGGATTCGGGAAAATTTAACTCCAATGCTCATGTAGGTATCATTGTTGGTTATTCATTTAAAAGTAAGGCTTATAGACGTTACAATAATGAATTGCACACATTTCTAGCAAGTGGAAATTTAAAAGTGGTCAAAGAAAGGCCTCAAAAGGAGAACTGACAAACAAATGAACATCTAAAAGGGAGGAGATACAAAGAAGGAACAAAGTGTCAAGATACAAAGGCACCATATAGATTTTCCAAAAGAATCATTCAAAAAATCTAATTCTTGGTGATAAAGATATGTAAATGCATGCTATAAGAAGATTAGCAAGTGGACCATAAATAATATAGATTGGATCATTATATTATTTTTCATCCATATTTATGCCTTTAGAGTGGTAAAATTAGAGGGATAATCTCAGAGGACCATTTCTACCAGTGGGTCCTAGTTTGACAAATTGGGGTTTAAAACCTTCTGGAGGTAGTTTGAGGAATTTAATGAAGTTTCTCAGGGACCAAAAACTCTCAACTTATGCCAAACCCCCTGGAATTATTCTACACTCAAATACCTTTCCAACTGTGTAAGAAAAACCTCAAATAGAGTCTGTATGCAAAAGTTATGCCACCCGAAAGTTGACCTTCCTATTTTGTCCACCAGGATTCAAGAAGATGCCCTGTGAGTCACATTACTCACGGAAAATGGGTTATCCATGTGGGCCCTATGTAGAAAACTTTGTAAAGGTTTAGTTGTAACTCATATTTAGGGTTCAATAAGTCCTAGCTATCAGGTTGCGTTATAATTGGGCCATTAGGAGGAAAAGGGGTTCCATTCTATTCGAGTGCATTTTGTTACATAGTATAGAAGAATAGTTAAGAGTGGATAGAGAGGATATAAAATAGATTTTTTGTGTTCTATAGTAGCCCACATGCCACAGGTCTCACTCCTTTCTATTGTCACCATTTCCATTCAAGGAAAGAGAGAGGAAAATGACCCCAACTTCCATTTGGGATTTCTCTCAAAAGGGTTTCTCGAGTCATATCTTGTGTTATTGTGGTTTTGTGAGTGATTGTTCTACTTTTTCTCCATTTTTCTACATTTTTTTTTTTATATTTCTTACATAAGAATAAATATTAATTTAATAAATCCATAAAGTCTAAGAAAAGTTAACCCTTCGAATATAGATTTTTAGATTTCAAGAAATTTTTATCATATTTGTTGTGACGAACTATCTAGTGGAATATCAACAACAAATTATAGTTAAAGAACATGCAAACTTCTCCTTTTTATCTAAAATAAAGCTTAAGAAATTTACAAATTCTAGCAAAGATAAATATTGGATTGATGCTATGGAGGAAGAACCAAATCAAATTGAGAAGAATAAGACATGGGAACTTGTTCCAAGGCCAAAATATAAAAATGTGACTAGCATTAAGCGAGTTTTCAAGAACAAGTTGAATGAAGATGGGCAAGTAATAATAAATAAAACAAGATTTGGTTTGTAAATTATATGCTTAAGTTGAATGTATTTATTTGAAACGAATCTTTGCCCCAGTTGCAAGACTAGAAGCTACCATATTGTTTTTGGAATTTCCATGTTTTAATAGCTTCAAAGTATATCAAATGGATCTCAAGTCATCCTTTCTCAATGGAAATATGGAGCAATAAATATACATTGTATTGGAGAATGCCGTAGGGCAACTTATTAGTTCAATTTCTCGTTTTTCCTTAATAATTGCTTGTGAGCTTTATTTATGTTCTTATGTTTCTTTGTCACATCTTTTCATAAAAAAATTATCAAGAGAAAAACAGTAAAGACCATGGACACAGTAGTTAGGCTCCAAGCCAGGGAAAAACCCCTCTAAGGGGAAAACCCATAAAATCTCTTATCTTCTTATATAATCTGCTTCAAATGATACAACCAAGACCTAAACCCTAGACCAAGTCCTCCTCCAAGTACCAATTTAGCCCTTCCATATGGATCAAATCAACAAAGCTCAATTCTGCTTTAACCAACTTCCAACTTCAACTTCGACCCTGCAACTTTGTCCTGCAATTTTTATCTTGTAGTTGTTGTAGAAAGACTAATTCTAGTATGAGATAATTTTTCAAGAGTTCTTCCTTTGAGCAAGATAATTTCCTTCAAGGTCAACTAGGTCAAATCAAAATATGTGACGTTCCAACAACTTGATTCTGCAATTCAGACCTACAATTTTAGCCTTCCTTAAAGCTACAGAAACCCTAGTTCTTCACACATGTGAGAGAGATAGAGCCTGAAAACAAATATCCGAGACCTTTTCTTCCTTCCTTGATCTTTGTTGTAGCCTTCTTAGTCTTCTTAGCTTCAAATCAAATTTTCTTGAGAGATCAAACTTGTGAGTGAGTTAGTGTCAACTGAGGTCAAATTTGCTTGTATTTATACACATTTATCGGGGTTTGAAAACCTCTTTAGGCCAACTTGAAGCTGTCAAGGCCGATTGTACTTAGGATTTTTCTAGGACTTTCTAGACTCGGTATAAATTCTTTTATAAGGTATATCTTGCTTAGATGGGTCCTGTAATCATGAGGTTGATTCTCTTGACTCATGAAAATAAATCCTATGACTTGACAAAACCTAGAAGCATGAATAATATGATTTTGCATAGAAGACCATCAACAAGAAGCATGAAAACCATGCTCTAAAATAATATTTTTTCTTTATTCTTTTTTTTGCTACATAAGATATACATATTCAAATGAGTGCAATAACAATTATGAAGACCAAAACTAGTTACATTTCCAACACTCCCTCTTAACTGGGGAGGTAGTCATAATTGTACAACGAGTACAACATCATGCTCAAACTGAAGAGTTAACATAAGAAGAGTCAGGTTAATACACCATATTTAAGCATAAACATTATGACTAATGTTGTCAACATAGAAAGGCCTTAACATGAAAAGTTATTTATTACACAAGAGCATCATGCTGGGAGGCTTTACATGCCTCTACAAGGAACGTACTCCATTTGAATGTTCACCAGGTATGTCCTTTTAGGACTATTCTTATCTTGAATTTCCAATCCTCAAAGAATATCGATCCTCTTCGACCACTATTGTCTTGGATACCTATCCAATCCTCAAAGAGTGTTGGCCCATTTTCCCATTGTGGATTTTTCTATCCTCAAGGAAATCACAAATGTTTATCCAATCCTACATGCTCCATTCTCCCTCCATAGCCTTCACTTAGACATTGTTGTTAGTCATAGTCAAGTGAATGACACATGAAAGAGAATACAAATGTGATGTTACACATCACTCCCTCTCAACTAGAGAGTAGATCCCCATCCCCTTTTATTAGGGAATATATTTGTGCTCCTATTTAAGGAGATTCCTTAACTCCCTCTCAAATATAGAGGATATTCTAGACTTCCTTCCAATGTGGAAAGTCATCACCACAAGATTTATAGATTGTCTTCATACATGCATCAAATTTAAGTTCTTTATGGGAATAGCTTTATGGCTCCCTATTTCCTTTGTACCTCATTATATCAAGATTTCTTCCTTCTTAGGTATCAAGGAGCCATA
>APFE030705895.1:0-19363 GCA_000404065.3 Pinus taeda
GCAACTCAAACTAAAAGCAAAGCAACTAATTCACACTACTTAAACTCTTCAGATCCTTTACCCTTCAGCTCAATCTACCTTGGGGGAAGCAATCATGAACAAGTCAAGCAATATGATATCTAAATGGCAAGAAATTAAATTGCATAAAAGAAACTAGTCACACTACTTGAACTCTTATGGTCCTTTACCCTTCAGCTCAATCTACCTTCGGGGAAGAAATCATGAACAAGTCAAGCAATATGATATCTAAATGGCAAGAAATTAAATTGCATAAAAGAAACTAGTCACACTACTTGAACTCCTCTGGTCCTTTACCCTTCAGCTCAATCTACCTTGGGGGAAGCAACCATGAACAAGTTTAAGCAATATGATAACTAAATCACACTACTGTTAGTAATATTCTGATTTCTTGCTAATAGAGTCATTTGACTATAGAAAGAAACCATAAACTGGTGAGAAATATGATATCTAAATAACAGAAAAATAAATAAGCAAATCACAACTTGGAAAAGACAGTGCTGAAATTAAAATTCAAAAAATGAAAGTTAGCAGGAAGGACAAGATGATCTCATATGCCAATAGTTATCAAAAAGATGAAAATTTGCGCGGGCTTCCTAAGAAAACCTATAGAAAGGCACTGATCAGTTGAACAGCTATAAGAAAACAGAGGTCAAAATATAAACAACAGTGAGTTAAGAAACAATGTGTTATGTACAAGCTAATGATTATAAAAACAAAAACATAATAAAACTAAATAGAAACTTTACAAGGCTTCAGCGCATAGGGGCCCTCTGCCACTTCAGCCAATCAACAAGTAGTCACACGAATAAGCTCGGAAAAGTCTTCTCATATATTTAAAACAACAATATATAAAACAGTGGGGTGATAATTAACAGTTCAGAATTCACATATATAAATAGTTTAGAATTCACATATCCCAAAAGCTCCCTTACAGCATTCATCGACGCATTATTTATAATGCCAAAATGCTAAAACTTAACCAACTAACTCCTACGCTATTGACTGTGTTGCCAAAGACACATAGATCCCTTCAGCCGAGATCTAGTGTAACTGTAATCATGTCTATTAAATCTCCGGAGTGGTAGCTGTTGGATTCAGGTTATGGGAATGATCTCCAGGTGTACTGGTGTCTTCGTGAGTTGAGGACTGTGCCACATAACGTTCACGTGTTCAAAACAAAGATGTGCCACCGCTGAACTCTTTGGTTGGCTTTGTCTTTGACCTTCGTTGACCGTGGCCTTCCATCGATGATTTGGTTGATTTGAAGGGACACGTTCCATGTATCTGTCACCTGGAGCTTGCCCATGTAGCTCGTTTCTTCATAGGACACCTGTAGCATAGCCTTTAACAAAATAGTTGCGGAATCCTGTGCTGGCTGTGGAAACCCGTGTTGGCTGCGGAAACTGACAAGTTTCCACAGCTGCATGAACAAAAAAACTAAAGCAAACAATAGTCATAAGCATAGTCAGAAAACCATATAAAAAGTTCTTTTTAGACTATAATGCAATGATTTAACAACTGGGTGGATGAAGTAAGTGGAAAAAGAAGGCTGAGAGTGTGTATAGGGAGGTGCAGGTTTGAGGCTCAACAATATTTGTAGCACATTCGTGTATATGTTGAACTAATTTAGAATTTGAGGATTCTATAAATGAGATACCATTCATCAGTTGCATTTATCTCGGGTGGTTGGGCAAAATTTTTCTATCCTCCCCACCTGGGTTTAATTACTACATGTAGTATGTTGAGTTCATAATAAGCATTTACCATAATGGATTCTAGCGTTATTATTTGATGAGTACCTTGAGAAATAAAAAATTTATATTACTTGTATGGAATATAAAGATATTTATCGTGCAAAAAGGAAGTGAAAACATTCAATAAAAAGGATAAATCCCCACACCCCCTCTACGAGCAAGAACTATCACTATTTTATTCTTGATATTTGCACCCTTAGACTAACAATCATATAATATCATTATATTCTTGAAATTTGACACCAATCATTACAAAGTGAAGAGAATTAAACTACAAACACTTCAGTTTTATAATGTTTATATATTAATGTTGGAAATAATACTGAGAGGGGGGGTGAATCGGTATTAGTAACTCAACAATTTTTCATTTCCATAGACAAATTTGTATATGCTACTTTCGCTAAGTGAACCAACGTGTACATGCAACTATTATTAAAGCAACCAACGTATATGCAGAGAACTTTTGATTTACCCAATTTATAATGCATTGAACTTTAACCAATATGTCAGATATTAATTAGACAGTGCAGTAAAAGCAGAATAAAGCATTACAAATAAGCATCACACATGAACACCAAGATATAAGGTGGAAACCCAATGTGGGTAAAAACCACCTGTTACTGATGTCTCTGGCTTCTTTTAATAATAAGAAAAAATCTGTTTACAATTTTGTACTGGTGCAGACTTATACCAGTATATAGGCTTCTACCTGCAGAAGGCTGCAACCTTCTTTCATTTTCCAGCTACTACTGGAAGGGAGCTACAACCACCTATCTCTTATACTAGCCTATATGTTTTCTGGTATGTAGGCATCGACCTACAAAAGGCTACGACCTTCTCTCTTCCTCCAGGGACCATGTTTCATAAATGTTTAAACTGGATCCATGAACAACATCATAACTGTAATTCAATCATCAAAAACATATGCATCAACCAATCACCTTTTGCGCCCACCACAACCAAATCAATCAATCACTTTGAAAACCCATCAATCTGATCATATAGAATATTTTCATCAGAATATAGTAACCAGAACCCAAACCAGAACCCAGAACTCTACAACAGCAAACATAAGCAACTAAAACATATTTTATAAGGTATACACTACTTCCATGTGTCAAACCTGCGTGTGTACGTTGTTATAGACATATTTGGGAACTACAAACCCAATCACATATGTCCATAAACCAAGGGCTTTTAAAGGCCTAAAACTGTTGTTTCATACCCGAAAGGAACAAGGTCCACTGATTACATCATTTCCCAGAAGTTCTCCCTAAAAAACTGCTCAGAACTAGTCAAAATTGGACCATACAGACTACTCCATACTAAGGGTGCAATGCATCTCACCTGTTACACACAGAGGGTGTGATGCATGCTGAAAATCCCTTCTGTAGGGTGTGATGAGCGAGAGCAGACAAATGGTAGAGACAATTTGCTAGGTGGAAACCCAAAGAATCTTCTAGAAACTTCTCATTTGACACTTGCCTCACTGAATTTGCCCAGGGATGAGTAAGAGATCATGAAATATCCAAGTGGAACCAAGAACTATCAGAGAAATGACACTAATCAAAATCAGAGAAGCTGACTCAGCCCCCTTCAAATAACTATATATGGATCCCTCATCTTAGAGATCCAAAGGCCGGAATTTTGTATTTTGTAAGGAAGTGTTGTTAGTTACTCTGTGAAGCGTTGTATTGTTGGGTCATCTAGTATTTTCATGAGGTGAAGAGGGCTTTCATGCTGGGGGTTTGGCACTGGATCAGATAACTGGGTTGTAATCCTCTTTTTTACTACTTCTACCAATAAATCTATTTGAGTTTTCCTCCATATACTTGTATATTTTTCAATCTTGTATTTGTTTATGCATGTGTATGGTTAATGTACATTTGATCCTGTATTGTTTATGGTTATAGATCTCTATGATTTGATGGTACTTTGCTGCTTTTACTCTACGGGTCTTCTTTGAAGCGAGATGAGTGAGAAAGGAGTGGTGAAAGCTCTATCAAAGGGGAAAGGAAACAAGCAAGGAGACAAGCAAAAAACTGAGGTTGGTACTCTCTGCTTCTCTCTCATCTATCTGTCATAAAGGAAAACATAAGTAACTTTGGTTTGTTTGATTCGATGATAGCTACCCGTCTTAGTGGGACTAGCAACTTTGAATGGACACTAGTTTTCCCTGAAATAAAATGGCAACTTAGCTGGGGAGCGAATAGTTTGTTTGTTCGTCCTTGTTGTTTGCTTTATAAACTATAGACTGAGCCTAAAGTTAAGCCAGGTACCCTTTGAACTACTTTTTCTATGCAACTACAAAGTAGATCAACGCTGCTTCAGTCAATCTCTAGGTTGGTTTATGAACTGAACATCTGACTTGCAAACATCCTAAGAGCCTTGGTGGTAGCTCAATAACCTCATTAGATCAGCCCCTATATATTGTGTTTACTGCCTATCATAAGCTCAGCCTAAATCCTTGAACTTAGCTGCAAACTGTGAGTGAAAACCAAGCTCAGTCTCATCCCTAGACCATTGCATTGTCTCTCATTGGTAGTCTGCATGCATCACACCTCCCGTGTGTTGTAGGTAAGATTGATCACTATTTCCCTTAAGGACAGGTGCGATGATTGAGTGAGACTGTTTCTACCTCCATATTTCATTTTTTCTTTATTGTTTTCGACTCTATTCAGTAGTTTTGCTGTCTATGATCAATATATCACTGTTGAAACCTTCTTCCTTTACATTATTCAACCTCCATTGATAAGGAATTGTGATTTTTTTGTGTATTTTGCATCATTTAGGGTCTTCCTTTGCAAACAGTAGCTTAACCGAACTTTTGTATTTTGATTTGAAAGTGTCGTAATTGTCATTTTCAGTCAAGAAAAGAGTGTCACAAAGTCTTCCTATTTTAGATAGTTGATTACACTTTTGCCATTGTATTTTATTTGAATCATCAATTATTTGAAGTGTTGAAAGCAGTTTTCCATTTGAAACTGAAAGTGTCGTCCTAGTATTCCTTTCATTTTTTAAAAGAAATTGCTAAAGTGTCGCTTTGAATAAAAATAGTTCAGATCTATACTTATTTTTCTTTTTGTCATTCTCACATTAAGGAAATGGAAAAACAAATACATGCATGTGCATTTTCATTTAGACTGCATGGGGAAATTGATTTAGGAAAGGTGCATTTAGTCTGTGCGCTCTACTCTATGTTGAAAGAATTTTACTCCTTTCCTTAGTATCTAGGATTTTCATTGCTAAAAGAAAATAAACGATTGTTTATCATCTTAGATTACATATTTAGGAATTGTATATCTACATCATGCGGTGAACCTTGAAAGGAAAACTTATTAAGAAAGATCAACTGTAAAATAAACCTCAATGAACATAAAAATGATTTGGAACCTAACACACAACATCCAAAAGTATAGGCTAGAGACATATTCTGACGTCATAAAGCCTAGTAAATATTGTTTTTATCATAAGTTGGGTGATTCCTCCTCTTTGATATGACAAGTTCTAGTACAGACTTGTGCTCCCATGTACCATCGAGTATATATTGGGAGACCACAATAGGCTATATCCTTTATCCTTAGGAAACCGTGTCTCCCGCCCTATCAATCGCAATGTAGTGAACACAACATTCGAGAAGATTGACTACCGTACGTAAAAGTATATTGTAGTTTTGTGATTGGTTTAGTAATCCCTCTATCTAGACTTCCACAGTAGTCACTTTCGTTCCTTTTCAGACTCCTTAAAAGAAAAGGTCCATCTGAGCACTTGTCACTTCAAGCTCATTAAAAATCGAAGGTGACTAGAATCATCTTTAGCTTTTTCTCGACTCTTAAAAATTGAAAAAGCAAGTTGTGTCAAAGTGTTATAAAATTCATTTATATTGGAATAACATTTTCCCCTTTTAATTTTGAAGTTGATCGAGTAATCCGCAATCATGGAAGAAATTCAATCAAAACCCTATCGTTCGTGGAGACTAACGAGTCAACCATCTTTGACTCCAGAAACGAAACCATTTTGGGCCAAGCGATCTTGTTTAACTGGGTCAAAGTCTCCTGGTTTTTTTGAAACCTGTGTTTCAACATCATCAGAGACTCCAGTTACTCCAATTATTTCTGGTACTCCTGCCTCTACAGATGAAGTTCCGCAGTTACAAGAGGACATTAGAACTGATCCTAGTGTCATGGTAAGCACTTCTATTCCTGAACCAACTCCATCTAGGGCTGATTCGAAAGGTGTCTTCGCTCCAACATCTGTCACTGTAGAGTCTATACCTTCTTTGGCACCAAAAATATTTTATGGACCTGACGGTCTACCTCTTCCACCTAGAATGGTTGTTATAGAAAAGATTATGGAGGATCTTCCATCTAGTACCCCATTTCATTTTGGAATTGGGATCCACTATATCCTTCTACTATAGAAGTTAGTCACCCTTCATCACAAGTTCCTCTCGAATCGCTAGGAAATCTTTTGGATAGAATCGATATATCTAAACAACCATCGACATCTAGGACTATGTCATCTGATACAACGGTAGTAGAACTTCCTGTTGCTACTCCAATAATGTTCGCTAGTATACCATCTATCCCAACTAGTTCTCAACCACTAGATGGAGTCCACGAAGGGACTATTTCGACAGTATGGTCTGTTCCTATTTGTTCCTCTGGAATCTTATCTGGAATATCTTATGTTGAGTCTCAGAAAATTGATCCTTCACAACAACATCAACTTGGGTAGTCCAGTCTCCAAAGACCTTTTTACCCTTTGAACACTAGATTACCACAATATGGGGGGCAGTATGCCTTTTCATTGTTCCCTCCGAGAGAGAAACCATATGAGAGTTCACAACAAATTTTGAGTCAAGCTGGAATTGCATCTAATGGTTGGCTGCCAATACTGCCTCAACAGCCAAGAGTTGTATATTTAATGCAACAAAATCAACTTGTGTCGAACATTCCCACTACATCGGCTATTGTGACGATGTCGCAAGTACAAGCACTACTTTTTGTATGTCAACCTCACATGTCTTAGGTCACAATACAACAGCCTCTTGTCTCTACAACTCAATCACAACCGCCGATTAGTGGTTCCTTAATAGAAGGAACTCAGGCTCAAATGGGTACTATCACTCGTCATCTTGGTCAAACATCTAGTATTGGAAAATAGCAAATGGCCTCACAGCCATGGCTGGTGCAATATCAACAACCACAATTCCAGCAAGCTTACCAAGGACCTGAGAAACAAAGCTTTGCGGGTAATGGGCAATCGTATATTCAAAACGGTTATTAACAATCATATTATAATGGCTATGCCCATCAACCTTATCAAAGATATCAACATCAAATACATTATGTTGGGATGCAAAGACCCACTACTCAGGCGATCCCATCTTATCCTAGGTATGATTCACCAAACCTGAATCAACAGTTGCCTTTCATAGCAACTTTAGAATTACCAGATCTGAATCGGCTAACAAATGATTCAATTGCTTATGCCCCTTGGTGGCCAGCGATTCCTCATAAACTTCTGTCAGATGTTCCTAAATTTAATGGAAATCTGGGTGAAGATCCATTGAATCATGTGATGACCTTTCATCTGTGGTGTTCGTCCAACACCCTCAATGATGATTCAATTAGGCTTTACCTTTTTCAGAGAACGTTAACTAGTTTGACAGAAAAATGGTACATCTAATTTCCTAGAGCTTCATTCAATAACTTAAGTGCCCTCAGCACCACCTTTTTAACCCATTTTCAGTTACCCATAAGGTACAAAATAGGAATGGAGCTTCTTAACAATTTTAAGCAGACGACAGCCACTCACATATCTGATCATATTCATGAGTGGTGGTGTCATCGTCGAATGGTAAAGACGTATGTTCCTAATTCGCTCCTAGCTGAATGCTTTATTAATTCATTATTACCTTCTATTACAAAAGATGAGCTAAGGGAGGACTCGTTACTGAAGATAAAGTCATTTCTCATGCACAATATCTAGACTTGATCTATACTCAGTCTGGCACGCCCTATGACAAAATTCTTGATGCTCCTAGACCAGAATTTTTCATTCCTCCTCCTCCTAAATCAAAGAGGGACTCTCATGCTGGCAACTGCATGATTGGCACCTCAAGTATGCAAACTGCAAAGGCCCGATATGGTAAAGCCCTCTTAGTGTCTAGTAAAAAGGAAAATGACAAACTTCCTACCTCGAATGTTAATGCTGTGTCAACTGACAAAGGTAAAGAACTGAAGCAACTAGGGGGCAAGAAGAAAGGGAAAAGCAAAAAGAAGAAACGGGATGATTTTTCCCCTGAAAAATCTTCTGAAAACCCTTCTGGGCAAAGGAAACCTAGTCCGCCATGTCTCATATATGATGAGGACCATTGGATGAGAGATTGTCCACATAAAGCTGAGATTAAGAAGTTCTTTAAGAGTTCAAGAACCTGAGTGGTATTCACTAATCCGTTTCCAAACCTAGAAACCAATCTGGTTGCTAGCGACAATGCTTCCCCATCCCAAGTGCTTATGTTGTCCATTTCAAAGCAGCAAAATGATGCTTTGATATCGACAAGGAATAAGGATTAAGAGAATCCACAGCTGTCGAATAACAAGGTTGCAGATCAACCTAGTAGTTTGACAACAATTTCAACTGAAGTTGTGCCACCCATCATTCCTGAACTAACAATAAAGCCGCCAAAGGGAGTAGTACAAAAATCGACGTTTAATTATCATTCTCGAGTAGCATAGAATTATAATATAATAGAGGATTTAGCCCAATCGCCATCTGCTATGTCGACACTTGAAGTACCACAAAATTGCCCCTCCCAAAAGCAGACTCTATTATCAGCAATAGTTGGGATTGACACAGTGGATTCCCATCTTTTGGCCTTCAATCATAAAGGATATGAACCTAAGTTACCAGCTCAACTTGCTTTCCTCATACAAGTGAAAGCCCTCAACAAAACTATTCATTGAACAATTATTGATAAGGGGGCATCTACATGCATTATGTCAATGAGTTGCTTGAAAACTTTAGCCTCACCACTATTGTCAAGATCATCAATGACATTAAAAGCATTTGATGGATGGACATACACCCCATATGGGATTCTAAGTAACTTGAAAGTTGAATTGGGGGGTAAGACAATAGAAATTAATGTTGAAGTTATAGATGGAAACCTCGATTACAACATCCTACTGGGAAGGCCCTCGATTTATGCTATGGCTACTGTTGTGTCAGCTTATTTTAGAAAGATTGCATTTCCCTTTCAAGGAGGAATTACAATCGTTGACCAACAAACCTTCCTCCCAAACATTTCACAAGTTATGGGAATCATTCCAATGATCCATGGAAGCTCTCAATCACTTCAAAATATTGGAGTAGGCCTCCTAAAAGACCCTACCTTAATAGGTACTTTTGCCTAACGCCTCCAAGTAATATTGTGGAAGTGGCCATGGTGGAAGCCTGCAATATGATATCATCTATATCTACAATGATTTAGAAGATTCCCGAAAATTTTGTTAGCATGGATCATCACGAGGTACTACCTCCAAGCGCAATATAAATATTGTAGCAATCAACTTTCTTGGCCTCGGGGGCAAACCCAAGTCAACACTCATTGAGTGTTTGGGTAGAGAAGTCTAAGGAATATGGCACCTCTTCAAATCCTTGGTCGCATGTACATTCTACAGATGAAGGAATCTTTCAGTCAATGATGATAGGAGAGGCACCATGGGTAGATTACCACCATCGTTCCCATCTTCTAGATTACCACAAATATTATTCCAGCGACCATAATCATCCTTCAGTTTTTTATTTTATATAAAATACTGTAAACACGGTGGATTCCGAGAGAAATCTGTCCAATATTGAAGAAACTTTCGCCATAAATATCTCGAATGGACCTAATGTTGTATAGAATATTCATGTCGGAAACTCTTTCTCTTCTTTAGAACTGGAAATATATTGCACTCTCTTTCGCAAATTTAGAGATGTCTTTGCATGGTCATACAAAGAAATGCTAGGCATAGACTCGAGCATAGTTGAACACGAAATCCAGATGTATCGAGATGTCAAATCAGTACAACAACAGCCTCAGTAGGCACACTTGAAGAAAGCCACTACCATCAAGGCAGAAGTTGAAAAACTTTTACATCATGGTTTGATTTACCTCGTTCCTCTAACTGATTGGGTATCAAATATTGTTCCTATGATGAAAAAGCGAGGAACGATTAGAGTGTGCATTGATTACAGGGATGTAAATCAAGCTTGTCCAAAGGATAACTATCCTACACCCTTCATCGACTAGATAATTGATGAATGAACTAGATGTGAAATATCTTCATTCATGGATGGATTTTCCAGGTATAATCAAATAAATATTCGCCCACAAGACTAGTCGAAGATTGCATTTATATGTTCATGGGGCACATTCACGTACCATAAACTATGTTTTGGTTTAAATAATACAGGGGCAACTTTTTAGAGGGCAATGAATTATGCCTTCCACGACATCAAGAACATCATTCAACCATATCTCGATGATCTATCGGCTCATTCGCGAAAGCGGATTGATCATCCGCAGCATTTGAGGGCTATATTTCTACGTTGTCGACACTACAAGATATGACTCAATCCACATAAGTGTTTTTTTTTTGTCGGTTCTGGTCGTTTACCTGGTTTCATAGTTTCTAAGGACAGTGTTCTGCTTGACCCATGTGAGGTTCAGGAAATCATTGATATGCCTCCACCTTCAAATTTGCTTCAAATTCAGAAACTCCAAGGGAAAACAAACTTTTTGGGGAGGTTCATTCCAAATTATGCCAAACTTGCTAAAGGTTATACGTGTCTTTTGAAAAAGGAAGTGCCCTTTAACTGGGATCAAGTTGCACAAGCATCCTTTGATGCTCTAAATGAATCCCCAACAAAAGCATCATTAATGTATGTTGTTGACTATCAAAAAGACTTTAACCTGTATCTAGTTGCAACAGATATGACCATCGCAATGGTTTTAGTTCAAGAAGACAATGGACTCAAACATCCTATCTATTATTTGAGTTGAAACTTAAATGATACGAAAAGCAAGTACTCCTATGTTCAAAAGCTGGCTCTTGCATCTGTTCAAGCAGTATAGAGATTTCGACATTATATCCTCTTTTGCAAAACTACCATTTTGTCAGATTGCAACCCTATGACTTACATTCTATCACGTCAGTTACTGGGGGGAAAATATTCGAAATGGATAGCCATTTTGCAAGAGATTGATTTAGAATTTGTAAAATCCAAATCAAATAAATCTATGGTTATTGCGGAGTTACTATGCGACTTCCCATTGTCGTCCAACAATTCAACATCCAAAGCACCAATTGTGGATGAATATTTTTTTCTGATATTGTCGAGCGATCCGTAGTATGGAGATATAATCATCTATCTCCAAACCCAAACATATAGGCCTAATACCTCTCGCTCATAACAACGATGTACTCGATACCAAGCAAAAGACTACATAATCGTCGGTGATACACTATACCGTTGCGGTATTGATACAGTTCTGTGAAGGTTCCTCACCCATGAGGAGGCCGAAAAAGTCCTAAAAGATTTCCATTCAGGCGCATGTGGGAGGCATCAATATAGTTATGCTATGCAACAAAAGATCTTACGAGCAAGTTACTTTTGGCCAATAATGTTCAAATATTACATAATCGTAGTTAGAAGTTGCCATGCTTGTCAAAGCTTCGACCGCAAAACTAGAATACCACCCGCACCTTTGCATCTAGTAGTTGTTGTTGGGCCATTCACGAAATGGGGCATAGATTTCATGACACGTAACCCCACCTCAGCCGGGGGGCATGGGTATATCATAGTCATAGTTGACTACTTTACAAAATGGGCTGAGGTGATGCCTACAATAAACAACAGTGGTGAAATGGCTGCTCTTTTCTTTTCAATAATGTAGTCTCTAGATTCGGTGTTCCATAGGCTATAGTCACAGATCATGGATCGCATTTCCACAATCACATGATGGTTGAATTGGCTGCCAAGCTAGGATTGTCCCACGATAGTTCTACTCTGTATTTTCCGCAAGCTAATGGACAAGTTGAAGCCATCAACAAAGTCTTGAAGCACAAAGTCCCATGGAACCAGCATTAATGCACGGGATCCCATCAGAACCCCGTAGTTTTTACTAACTTCAACTGGTTAAGTTAAGTGATTGGTCTAATCAACCATTCACCTTTTCAAGGGTCAATGGAACTGACAAAGTAAAGGAGATGTTTCTTATTGAGAAACTATCCTACCTAACCGCCGTAGTTCTTCAACCCCTAGGATACTAGTTGGTCATTCCTATCTTGCATACAAAAGGCTACAGAGCAAACTTTTGCATGGGGAAAGCTCCCTAAAAAATGAACCTACCAATGAGAGACATCCTTATTATACGACTGGCATGAGCAGGTTTACACAAAGTTCAACCTCATTAAAAATAAACCTAGCGATGAGAATATGTTCCCCCAGAGTTTAAGCTCATTGAAAAATGAACCCCCTACGGTAAATGACCTTTATGATCGCATTGCTATTAGCTTTTGAGCCATGGTCGTGTTCTTAGCATCACCTCCACTTTTTATCTGATGATACTCCTCCACTTGATTGTTCACCCTTTTGAGGAACAGCTAGGATGAGTGATTCTGTTAGCCACCTTCTTTACACTGTTGTGATTGAAAAGTTCCAAACCTCACCTGGAACTAGCTGCTACCCAAAAATATCACTCGTTCCTCAAAAAATGAGTCTCCTTTAAACTCTTTTTAGACTCGTAAAATATTAAAAGATTGCCGAGAAATTGGCCTCTCCAGCTCATTAAAGTGATTGGAAGTGTCATCCCTTCTCTAGATTTTAATCTTTTTTGACCTAAGGGATCATTACATAAAAAGATAGAGCGCTTGTATTTTTTGGATCACTAAAGTTATTGGAAAAGTCATCACTTTCATATTATTTTATACTTTTTCGGACTTAAGGGATTATACTACGAGAAAGGACTATTGGAGTTTCCTTTCCGTCTCTTTTCAGACTCTCTAAAATTGAAAAGGACTGAGTTATCTTTGTCATTAAACTCACTAAAACAATAGTGACAAACTTGTCCATACGAACAAGAGCGAGTTTCACTGTCGCTAGGCTCGCTAAAACATAGTGGTAGGTTTGCCCGAAGGGCAGATTATAGAACAAGCATATGTTATCCTCCTCAAGCTTAACAAAAATAAAGAGGTACTAGTCAGAAATGACTAGGGAAAAATTGGGAAGAAAACTTGAAGAAATTTAT
This sequence comes from Pinus taeda, assembly GCA_000404065.3. Taxonomy (NCBI): domain Eukaryota; kingdom Viridiplantae; phylum Streptophyta; class Pinopsida; order Pinales; family Pinaceae; genus Pinus; species Pinus taeda. Next base: position 13,081 of record APFE030705895.1, read on the forward strand.
TGGTAGCAGGTTTCTCTTGAACATGACACTTTACCTTCATCACCATGATTGAGTCAGGTTGGGTTATTTTGTTCACTGGTGATATCACCATTAGTCCTCCATACCATCCATTTTTGGGATTAACACTAACAATCCATTTCAATTTTTCCGATATGTTTAAGAGAAGTCACTCAGAGAATTCACCAACCTAGCTAACGCCTCGTCCACTGCAATACTTTCACAGTCCATTTTTCATGACCAGCACCCTGAACCTTGTATCATCAGATTGTTTTCACCTCCACAAAATCATTTGCTCTGTTTCGTGTCGTAGATGTGGGATTCATTAAGGCCCTCCTACGGTGGGTCACTTCTTGTCGACATAAACTCATTATCCAAGAAGTTGACCTAGGAACAACCCTTTCAGTACGTTGAAGCTTGCATGCCTCAATGGAAAGTTTCTCACTTCTGGCGACATGTTTACATCAATGGCCTTCGACTGAAATATTTTGTGTGGTGTTTGACATCGACTCATGTATTCACACCACGTGAATTCTACTACAATAACTTGAGGGACATTATCATTATCAATGATTCCTCTCGCACCTGTTAACAACTTTCATCATTAGTTGGTAATCAGGTGATGTCTTCCCATGTTCAACATAAGAACATCTTTTCACATGGATCGACTTGTACTTTGGGCGAATATTGAATGAGTTTAAAGACATTGGATCTAGTTTCATCCATTTGGGCTGCAATATATTCAAGAAAATAAAGACATCAAATTTAATCCATAGTTGCACAAATAATCATCCAGGCTAAGGGATAATGGCTCTACCAGAATCATCAGTCTGCCACACAGACGATTGTCTGTCCAATATACATGAAAATTAATTTATAAAGCTAAGCATGGGAATGCCCGCCTCATCTAGATCATGAAAGTATTATGAAGATAATGTATTGTATTTTATTTTATTACAGGTCACCTTCCAGTTCGAAAAACTTCAGATCCTCATGATAAAGCATTTCACCCGACATCAGAATATTTACAGCCTCATGCTTTAGGGGGAAACTATTATAGACATATTTGGCCACTGCAACTCCAATGACATATTTCCATAAACCAAGGTCTTATAAACCCCTAAAAGTGTTGTTTCATGCCCTAAAGGAACAAGGTCAACTGATTACATTATTTCCCATAAGTTCTCTCTGAAAACCTGCTCAGAATTGGTCAAAACTAGACCATACAGACTGCTCCATGCTAAGGTGTGATGCATCTCACCTGTTACACACAAACGGTGTGATGCATATTGAAAATCCCTTCTATAGGGTGCGATGAGCAAGAACACACAAATGGTAGAGGCAATTAGCTAGGTGGAAACCCAGAGAATCTTCTAGAAACTTCTCATTTGACACTTGCCTCTCTAAATTTGCCCAGGGATGAGTAAGAGTTCATGAAATCTCTAAGTGGAACCAAGAAATATCAAAGAAATGACACTAATCGAACTCCGAGAAGCTAACACACCCCCTGCAAATATCTATATATGGATCCCTCATCCTAGATATCCAAAGGCTGGAATTTTGTATTTTGTAAGGAAGTGCTATTGGTTTCTCTGTGAAGCATTGTATTGTTGGGTGATCTAGTCTTTTCATGAGGTCAAGAGGGCTTTCATGCTGGGAGGATGGCACTGGATTAGACAACTAGGTTGTAATCCTCTCTTCTACTACTTCTATCATTAATGCTATTTGAGTTTTCCTCCATATACTTGTATATTTCTAAATCTTGTATTTGTTTATGCATGTGTATGGTTAATGTACATCTAATCCTATATTGTTTATGGTTATAGATCTCTATGCTTTGATGGTACTTTGTTGCTTTGACCCTACAGGTGTTCTTTGAAGCGGGACAAGTGAGAAAGGAGTGGTGAAAGCTCTATCAAAGGGGAGAGGAAACATGCAAGGAGACAAGCGAAAAACTAAGGTTGGTACTCTCTGCTTCTCTCTCATCAATCTCTCATAAAGGAAAACACAAGCAACTTTGGTTTGTTTGTTTCTAAGATAGCTACCCGTCTTAGTGGGACTAATAGCTCTGAATGGACACTAGTTTTCCCAGAAACATACGCGATTTTCTCAAAGCCAACCAACGTATACATTTGCAAATATTAATTCAGAATTTTCTAGCTATTCCATACTTCAATATTACCTAGATCGTAGCATTTACAGAATAATATATGCGTGAGTATTTAGATCTATAATATACATGAGAAAAAAACACATAATGATAGTTCATTTTATCCCTTAAGATCCCGATCCATCATTATATCTACTCCCTCATCATCTACTAAGGTTCATCCTTGGTTCAGATCCAGAATGCACCATAACCCAATAACCTGCATACTAGATCTCACACTTCATCAAGTATTCGATACTTGCACACCTTGGCCTAATGATCTTCTCCTCCTTTTATAGTTTTAGGCCTTTCTCAATACCATGGAGCAAAACCACTTAGGACCAATACCTTGGATGAAATACCTAGGGTCAATACCTCAGACCAAATACCTTTGACCAATACCATGGATCATCATACCATGGACCAAATACTTCAGACCAAAAACTTAGTTTTCCAAGGTATACGCACTTTTCCTTTTGTGAAAGTGCTTGTGTGTGTATACGTGATTTGTATACCGTCAAACTACATGTATACGCGGCTTGGTCAATGGTGAACTTGTGTATACCTCTCTTTCTTCATTCTATGAGGACTGATATATAATTATTTGTTGTTTACCTACTATATTGTGATCTTTCATCTGAGTGATTTGCCATCAAGGACAATACCTGTATCATAATGCCAACAATCTCCCCCTTTGGACTTGATGGCAACAACCAAACCATGTCACTGTCCCCCTTTGACATCAAGGGAAAAGGGTCATGCTCCCACTGAGTACATGTTGAAATCTCTGGTATGTTGAAGTGTGCCGATTGAAATCCCATGATCAAGTCAATGCTCCCCCTGAGCACAAGGAAAGTTTGCAAAAATATTTTCGAAAAGAAGAACATGACTCTATGCCAATGACCTTCCTATCACCAATGACTCATACATACATCCATCTCCCAACCAAGTGGGGATATACCAAATTTGACTCATCCACCAACCAAAAGGGGATATACCAAATTTCACTTATCCACCCAAACAAGTGGGGATATACCAATTGTTTATACATGATAAAAACAAGAAACATTACATCATCCATCCCATGCATAGTGGGGTTACAAATTAGGTCTTTTCATGACCTTTCCATTAAATACACCAGAGACCAAATAACTTAAACAAGACCATGATAGTCATTAGCAACTATCATATGATCTATTTAATCAGCAGCATCTGTGAACAACATCCAGACCAGCAACCTGTATATGTCCCAAAAGATCATCAACTTGTGTCAAAGTATCTCGGCATATATCAACTCATCCTCCTGATCTCATCAAGATCAACTTGCTATGTTCCCTTATCATAACCTTCCATGAATCAACTAAGCATATGTCATATCTCCAAGTGGTAGCACAAGATCATGCACATCATATCATATGTATGTGAAAACACTATAGACATCATTATCAACTACTGCATGATCTTTCTTCATTATATCATCACTAGGGAACATCCCATATCATCAACCATGATAATCAACATATTTGAGTATCAACCTATCATCATAAAGTAAGAACTCATCATCATTGATTAGGTACTGAAGACTTCTACACATAATGCCAGCAATGCTTTATTAGAAGCATACGATGTTCTCTCGTTGAACCTATTCCACCTGTTCACTATCAGATCTAATCATTGCATATGTCAGTAAAAGATATCAAAATATCATCATCAATCAGATATACACAAAGTTATCAAAAACTTTATGAGGACCAATATATTTCCACATGTTATCAACAAATTGTAACCATCATCAAATAGAGCAGATAATTGACAAAGCCATAGGAGACCCCTTTTTTCCTTGGTCTGGCCTAGTTCTTTTCTTCAAACCAACATATACGTGACCGTGCCCATGAAAAACCGCATATGTACGCAACTATGCTTCATGAAACTTTCATATAACAACATTTCTTTTAAAAATAGGATTTGACAAAAGCATGATGTAAAAACTACTCCCAACTTTTGTCTGAGATATTCAAATTTCTCTCTGGACAATGGCTTAGTGAATATATCAACAACCTATTCTTTGGAGGGAACATACTCCAATTTGAACTTTTGTTCAATCACTTGTTCACATAGAAAATGATATTTGATGGGTATGTGCTTGGTCTTGGAGTGAATGACTAGATTCTTTGAAATATTGATGGCACTTGTATTATCACATAGAATGGAGATGGGTGGAGTACATGTCATCTGAATGTCTTGCAAGGTTTGCATCATCCAAAGTAGTTGTGTGCAGCAAGATGCAACAGCCATGTATTCTGATTCAACTGTAGATAATGCAATTGAACTTTGTTTCTTGTTGAACCAAGACACTAACCTAGAACCCATATAGAATGCACCACCACTAGTTCTTTTTCTGTCATCAACACTTTCTGCCCAATCTTCATCTGTATATGCATGAAGTGTAAGATCTATATCTCTAGGATACGATAAACCAAAGTTTTGTGTTCATTGAAGATATTTGAAAATATTTTTGACTCCTTGAAGGTGTGATTCCTTTGGATTTGCTTGGAATTTTCCAACTATTCCTACTGCATGCATGATGTTAGGTCATGTACCTATTAGATAAAGCAGACTACCAATCATAGATTTGTAAGTTGGTTGATGTATTGTTGATGACTCATAATTTGAGCTGAGATTACATCCTGTTACCATTGGGGTACATACTTGTTTAGAATCTTCCATGCCGTACATTTTCAAGATCTGTTTGAGATATTTGGTTTGTGAAAGAAAAATACCATCTTTATTTTGTTGGAGTTGTAGACCAAGAAAATAGGTAATCTCACCAAGCAAGGACATTTCAAATTCTTGCTGCATTACTGAAGCAAAATTATGACTCATGGATTCTTCATTGCTACCAAAAATGATATCAACATAAAAAACAATTATTAGTAATTTATCAGTGTCAATCTTTGTATATAGATTGCTATCTGTTGATCCCTTTGAGAAAACCTGTTGGTGGAGATATTTGTCAAGACAGTAATACCAGGCCCTTGGGGGTTGTTTTAGACCATAGAGAGCCTTTATGAGTCTGCATACAAGTTTTTCATCATTTTCAGGAATGAATCCTTCTGGTTGCTCAATATAGACTTCTTCTTCTAAGTCTCCATTAAGAAAGGGAAATTTTACATCCATTTGGTATACTTTGAATTTCTGAAAACTAGAAAGAGCAAGAAACATTCTTATGTCTTCAAGTCTAGCATGCTTCATTTACATTTTTAGGTTCGATGGAAGATAGTAATGCTAGATAGCTTGAGACTTTTGTAGGAGTTCTTATTGTCTGAACACCAACCTCTTTTTTCCCTAAAATTTGAGTTTCTGGATGATTTTTCTTAACATACCTAGACAAAGTCTTTTCTTCTATTGTTCTCTCTTCTTCTGGTGCTTCATTGATTTATTTTTTAGAATAAATGTGATTTGATGTGGGAAAATAACTCTCATCTTCTTCATTGTCATAATATTCAATTTTTATTTGTTTTGGATTTTTGCGTGCTTCATCAACCACAACATCAATACTTTCAATAATCTTCCCAAGTCTTTTATTATAACATTTGTATCCTTTACTTCGAGAAGAGTAACCAACAAGAATACCTCCATCTAATCTGGGTTCAAACTTACCAAGTTTTTCATCAGTCCTTTTGATGTAACATTTGCTTCCAAAAACTTTGAAGTATTTTATAGTAGGAGTCTTACCATACCAAAGTTCATGTGGAGTTTGAGTGTTGTTTACCCAAACATTTGCTTGGTTAAGAATAGTGATGACAGTTAATGCAACCTCACCTCAGAAGGTTGCAGTAGTTCTAGATTCATCTAGCATAGCTTGAGCCATTTATTGAACAGTTATGTTCATTCTTTCTACCACTCCATTTTGCTGAGTCCTTGCGATGGAGAACTGGCTTTTTATTCCATGTTGTTCACAAAAGTCAAATAGTTCATCAAAGGTGTTGGGTTGTGTTATATTGTTTCCACGACTAACCTACGTAGTGAACCGGGGGGTTAGAGGGGGGGTGCAGCCCCCCCTTCGTTGCGTCGATTGCGCAGCGAGGGGGCGACAGCCCCCCTGTCCGGGGGGTTTGAGGGGGGGGGGTAGCCCCC
>APFE030705895.1:23548-33841 GCA_000404065.3 Pinus taeda
AACCTATTTGGAGGTGCAGTCAGTTGGATGAGTAAGAAACAATCTGTAGTGGCACTATCAACTACAGAGGCAGAATACATGGCAGCCACTCATGCAAGCAAGGAAGCAGTTTGGTTCAGAGATTGTGTTCAAGTATGGGGTTAGTACAGGGAGCTAAAAGGATAGACTGTGACAGCCAAAGTGCAATTTTCTTGGCAAAGAACCCCCCTGCTTATCATTCAAAGACAAAGCACATTGATGTTCAGTATCACTTTGTGAGGGATATGATAGAAGACAAAAAGGTGTTGCTGGTAAAGGTGGACACTTTGAAGAATACTGCAAATGCATTGACAAAATTTGTGAGCTCTGAGAAGTTCTCTTGGTGTAGAGAGACAATGGGCGTTTCAGGGTTGGAAAAGTGACTAAGCTCTCTTGTGGCCCCCTGTGGAAAGAAAACAACAAGTGGGAGAATGTTGGGTTGTGTTATATTCTTTCCACGATTAGCCCACATAGTTAACCAGGGGCTAAGAAGGGGGGTCACATGGGGTTTGAGGTGTACCTGTAACCCCACCTTATGGGGTCCGGGGCAGTGCCCCATAAAATTTTGGTTTTGGAACCTATGTTAGGTTGGGCGGACCCACCTATGGTTTTGTGCATGATTTTTGCACATGTTTTTTGGACGCGATGATTTTCGTTCCATGGTATTGGATGCTTCGGCATGTATAAATATGTATTGTAACATTGAAAGGAACATAATGAAAAATCAAGCTGGTAGTCTTGATTTTTGGATCCAGGGGAAATCTCTGTGTATATGTGTTTTAAGTGTTATGCTCTCGCATTGTTTATTTTCTGTGTTTTATAATTCGTATGCAAGTAATTTCTATACGGGGTTAAAACCTACAGAAACATTAAAGCTTATTTCGTGAGATTTCTCAAAGTGTTTTGTTCCCTTTTTCATCTTGGGTAAATTGTTGTCTTTTGGCATGTTTGGTTGTCGCGCAATGTATACAAGCCTATTATGATGGTTTGAAAGGTTTTTATTTATGTATATGAGTTTTTCTAACTATGTAAACATTTTTTGTACTCATGCACAAAGTTCTGAGCATTGGTGCACAAGTGTAGTCACGGTCATCCCAAAGTCTATCTTAAGTGTCACACTTATTGTACCTTGTCATAAAGTTGTCCCATGGAGCAAATTAATTTGTTCATATGTTCGGATGATATATGTTTTCATGTCATTAAAATATTCTAAGTGTGTGATCACAATCAAGGTTCATCACAGTTAATCACCTATCTCACGGATCACACACTTAGAAACTTTTGGGAAAACTTTCTCACTGAGAAACCTAGCTTCACCGAGTCTCTCCTGAGTTGCGCGCTGTGTAGTCTCAATCCTCTACCTATGAAATTGATGCTTGGAACTACACAATGCACAGTTACTGCCTCCCAGTACTGTTATACTATAGTTTTTGTGCCCAAGACTCGACCTTTACCTCCTTAATTATGTAGTCATGTCGATATCTCGGCTTAAATTGCACACTTTTCATCCTCAAGCCTCAATATGATCCCCTAAGCCCTTGAACTACGTTGTAGACCAACCTCCCTTGACTCCCAAAAATATGTATATATCTCTCCTAATGTCCATTCCCTCAATCTGTCCCACTGTCTTCAGAAACTGCACAGCCTTTTACCTATGACCTGCCTAAGCTGCGCATTGCGCAGTCTTAGAGCTCAAGATTTTCCCCTGGCTGCTAGAACTATACATTGTGCAATAATCGAGTCCCTCATTTTGGGGCCTCCATTTTGAATTTTGAAAGTTCTGAAGGTATGAAGAGGGAAAAACAGGTGGCAGGAGTAATGATCAAGTTGCGGAGAAGACAGTTGGGAAAGGAAGCAAGACCATGCAGTCGAAGGGCAGTTGCGGCAAGGTGTCAGGAGTAAGCAAAAATAACCATGTGAACAAGGAGGAGGACGAGAAGCAACTAAGGGGAAAGACAACCTAACAGAACTGGCAGTTCAAGTAGTGGAGGAGTAGATAAAAGGAGAAGACATCATGAAGAAATGGATGGTATCTGTTAGGAGTCAGAAGGCATAGAAGAATAGGATCCGAGGACTAGAGCAGTGGCAGAGAGGTTAGAGCAGGGCTTGGTATGAGATCTAAGGAATTATGTGGCCATGGTATTTCATGTATCTTATCACGGCTTTATGCCAAATGTATGTTGTAATGAATCTTCTTCTGGGTTAATATAAATGAGTAAATGAACCAATTGTATGGCATCCTGTGTGTGTATTGCAATGATTTGTGTGCCTAATCAAATTTTCATATATATATGGTCTTTCCTCGCATGAATCTGATAACTATAATGATATAATGTTATGATGAATGCATGTTCTAAGACATATAGGGAGTAATGTCTTGGTTATCCTTGATATCCTTCTAAAGTCATCTTAGTTTCGATCGCGGCACGCCTTGCGTGAGACTCCTTATCCTTTGGGGTAGGGTGAAAATGTCGATGTTGTCCGAGACTACAACGAACCTTGTTGGCCCCTTGTTCCTGAACCCAGGGTCTTTCCCTAATGAAATTTTTGTGCCAACAAATGGTTCCATTATCGGGACCTGAAATCACAAGAACTTGTTTGGAATATGGTATCAAGAATATCTAAGACGGAGATTCAGGACTAGTGGGATAACCATGTAGATCGGTTTGTATCAAAGAAGGCTACATGTCGAAGCCAACCTATCACTTAGGTAATCAAAGAGATTTTGTAATCAGAGACTGCGAGTGATCAGTATGAGATCTTCTGGTGTAAGTTTCTGGAAGGCTTGTATAATTGGCTGAGGCTAAAAATAAAGAGTCGACCAGAAGGAACTATGCCAGCTTGTCGCGATGGAGTTCACGCAGGCCTCATAACACTTCAACATTTGGATAGTGAGTTGACGAGAGCAGTAGATTTCTAGCTACAAATCATTGTAGAAGGGTGCGTAGTCGAACTCGTAGCAAAGAACTATCAGTCCTTCTCAAAGGCAGACACAGCATTCAAATCAGGATTGAGAGGGAAACTAGTGAATGAAGTGCCTTTGTGGATTAAGATGTTGATGGTGGAAGAAGGATTGTTACCTTTACCTAGAGAAAGTATGGTAGCATAAAAACCCAGTACTCGGGGAAGGGCTTAAGGGGAGAATGCTACCGTTTGGGGAAAAGTAGATGCTACTGAAGGAATGGATATAGAAGGACTACGAAGAGATAGAGATATCAAGGCACATAAGAGAGTGATACTAGCAGAAAAGTGTCAGGAAAGAGTAGTACAAGCACTGAAGAAGAGACGTATGGGACTCCGCCAAGCAGGATCAATGTCAAGGATTTCGAAAGAGGGAAAGGAGATGGAGAAAGATGCAGAACAAGAGAGGGTTATCGACTGGCTAGATAGGAGCTAGGGGAATGATAGGGACTCTCCCTCACAGGTTGCGGGTAAGATGCCGAAAGGAATCACTCACAGAAATTACGAAGAGGAGACAAAAGGTGAGATGTGCGATGTGATGAGAAGATTGTTCATCGAGGATGACACGTCAGATAAAGTTCAGCAGTAGAATCCCCAAAGGTTAGGTGGCATTCACCTTGACCTTCCCCTAGTGCTTTACAAAACCCTGACAAAATTGTTGCTAAGTTGATTAAATTAATACAAGTACACAATGTGCATGAAAAATATAAGGCGATTTTTAATACATCTAATAGCAGTGGGCCTAGCATTGTTATTAATATAGGGTTACAAGGATCTCAACAACCCGGAAACCAAGGATTTGTTCTCTTAGTGTACACTCGAGTCAACATGGTAGGGTCCTTTACTATATATCCTAAGTTTGCTGGTAGGGGGAATGAAGGCATAGAACAACATTAGTATCTGTATGAAGCTATATGGAGAGAACGCAAAACACCAGATAATGTAAAATCGATTGAGTTCCAGACCACACTAAGAGAAAGAGCGCTAAGGTGGTTTATCAAATGGGCAGAACAGAACCAAAATCCTTCAGTGGATGACATTAGGAGAGGTTTCATTCAAGAATTCAAGGTACCACAAAGGGATCAATAGGGATTGTCTGAATTATGGGAGATCAAGCAAAAAGAAGGAGAGATTGCTTGGGAATTGATGTAGAGGTTTAAATATGCTATTGACAAGCTAAGTTATACCATAGATCCCAATCATCAGAGGGATTGGTTCATTTAAACGCTCCTACCCCTTACAAGAACATCGTTGACACAACAAAAGATTGGAAATCTCCAAGATGCCCTAGAGCAAGCATCGCACATAGAATCCACTGTAGGGTACCCACATGAGTATCAAGGAGGTATGGGATCGCAAGACCCATCGATTATGGGCCTCCAAAGTCAAATCACCATTCTGACAGAGAAATTAAAATACCTACAACCAATTTGACCTGTGAGACCCAATGTATGGTGTACTCATTACCTAGTGGAAGGCAATGTGACAACTGAATGCCCAAGGTTGAGAGGAACAAATAATACAGTGGGAATTACAGGATCATCAGGGTCCCTTGCAAGGAGATTTCCTTGGCCGAAACATGCAAGACTATTGTGAAGTTTGTAGAAACTATGGACATTTGCCACAAGTATGTCAAATACTACATAAGTATTCCAACGTACCTAACAAAAACTATTGTGAATTTTGTGCATCCACGACACACCACATGACTTAACAGAGCGGTTAGAGAGGTCCACATTCAGAATCAATGAATCTGGTCATGGGAGACGAGGAGGAGGTATGAGAGGAGGAAGAACAAGGGGTAGAGGTTCTTTAAGGTGCTACAACTATGATCGAGAGGGATATGTCGCCAGAGATTGTCTACTCCCAAGAAGACCTTGATGATCACAATGTCGGGTCAAGGCAGATGCCATAGAGGATTGTCCTAAGTTCATTACAAAATGGGAAGAGAGAACCATACATAGGGGGACTACTTTGATCAATGCAGAACCAAGAACTACTGACACGCTTCTAGTAACTAATATAAATATAGTTACTAGAGGGGGTAAGAAGACGGGAGATGATTGAGGTATGGTAGACCAATCTACAGTTGTTTGGGTGGCATCCCCAAAGCGGTCATACAACCCCACCCAACAAAAACAATACTATCAGGAAGCGGCCAAGTTGTTTGATGGGTTAACAGAGACAAAAGGAGTTAAGAAATAAGACTCAGGCATAGCTAGTAACATCGACCAATTGAAGAATGGTTTAGGCTATTTTTGCAGATTGTTGATAATGAACATATGTTAAAGGAGTTACGTAGGAGTCTAAAAGCAGTGTTACCAGAAGACGAAGAAAAAAGGGAAACAATATCGGTAAACTTGCCTGAAAGACACTCGAGAAGCTTACGATGGAACAAGAAAAGAACTGGTAAAGAATTCCAGATTGATGCTCAAGTCGAAGGATTTCATATTATAGGTACAATGTTAGATCTGGGGTTCGACATAAATATTCTACCCAGAAAAACATGGGAAGCATTGGGAAAGCCACAACTTAAATATTGCCAACACAACTGTGGATGGAAAACTAGTATCACATCTTGCCCATTGGTAGGTTGGAAGATGTATAAGTGGATGTGGCAGGGGTAAAAACTTATACTGAATTTGAAGTAATAGATATAATGGGTGATAAGGACCCTTACCCATCACTTCTTGGTATCAACTGGGCATATGAGAACTACACCATCATCAACTTGAAGAAGGAGTTGATGATCTTTGAAGTAGAAGGGATGTGGGTAATCACGTGGGGAACTCCTAGTGAAGTTGCAGAAGCATAACATTGGCTTCGATAATAAACCTAAGATGGCATCCATTGGAGATTATTGGGATGAGCAGAAAACTAAGGAAATTTTTTATTTGTTGTTTGAATATGAAGATTTATTTCCAACCTTTGTGGCTGAACTAAAAGGAATAAAAATGGGATATCAGAGAGATGAAGATTATGTTGAAACCAGATGCACGACTACTGAAGCACATACCATACAGGCTAAACCCTAGAGCAAAAGAGAGGGTCAAGAAAGAAATTGACAAAATGTTAGAAGCTGGACTCATATTCCCGATGGACGAAACATAATGGATTAGCTTGATTGTAATATAGAAAAGAAATATGCCACGGAAATCAGGGTATGTGTAGATTAAAGGAGCCTAAACAATGCATGTGTACATGATCCATTCCCAACATTGTTTAGTAATGAGGTTATGGACAACGTTTCGGGGAATGAATCTTACTCCTCAAATGATGGATTTTTAGGTTATCATCAGGTTCGCATAGCGGAAGAAGATAAGAAGAAAATGATGTTCACCATAGAATGGGGGTCCTATGCTTATCATGTAATGTCATTCGGTCTGAAGAACGCACTAGTTGTTTTCTCACGGATTGTCATAGCGACCTTTAGAGATTACATTCACAGGTTCTTAGATGTATATATGGATGACTGGATGGTGTACAATTTACTAAAGAAACACACCAGTCTTCTACAGGTCATGTTTGAGCAGTGTAGACAGTTACAAAACTCCTTAAATCTCAAGAAATGCATCTTTGTAGTTCCATTCAGAACTTTACTAGGCCATATTGTTTGCAAAGATGGGGTGTTTGTAGATCCCATAAAGGTTGCGGAAATTTTAAATATGGAGCCCCCAAATAACGTAAAGCAACTGTGATCAACACTGGGCCATACAAGATACCATCGTCGATTCATCTAAAATTATGCCTCAGTTACAGCTCCTATGGAGAAACCATTGAAGAAGACGGAAGCCTTCAGGTGAATGGAGGCCTGTCAAGAAGCAGTAAACAAATAAAAATAAAAATTGGTATGCGCCCTTATTCTTCTATATCCAGATTGGAATAAGCAATTTCATGTACATATTGATGCACCAGGAATAACATCAAGAGCAGTATTGGCGCAACACGAGGAAAGAAACATGGATCACCCAGTTTATTTCACTAGTAGGAAAGTGTCAACAATAGAGAAGAACTACACAACAACAGAAAGAGAAGCATTGGCCATGGTTTACTACCTACAAAAAATCAAATACTATCTATTCAGAGAAATATTCAAGTTCTTCATGGACCACGCAACTTTAAAATATATGGTCAACAAGCGAGTGTCGGAAGGCAGGATCTGTCGATGGTTGTTACTATTCCAAGAATTCACATTTGAAGTCGTCATAAAACTGGGAAGGTTAAATGTGGGTCCAGACCATCTGTCCAGGTTAGAGTTAGGAGAGAATTAGGGACCATTAGATGACCAACTACCAAACGCTGACTTGTTTTGAATATAAACCATTCTGGACTACTTAGAGGAGATTTTTGTGTTACTAACAACATGATAATGCCTGGAGGAATACACGTCAAAGCAAAAAATACACCTAATAGTGAGATCGACATACTATCAATTAATTGCAGGACATATATACAAGTTGGGCCTTGACCATGTTCTGAGACGTTGTCTCCTTCAACATGAGAAGCAAGAAGTGCTATGGGAATGCCATGCTAGAGTTGTGGGAGGCCATGTCGAGGGAAAGGATACCACAAAGAAAATTCTACAGGTCAGGTTGTGGTAGCCTATCATCCACAAGGATTCTAAGGAGTATGCAAATAATTGAGATGTTTGTCATAGAGTTGGGAAGCCATCACATCGGGATGAACTACCTTTGAATCTAGTTCACACATTACAAATCTTTGAGAAATGGGCATTAGATTTCATTGGCCCTATCACGCTGCCAACACGTCATTCCCATGCCAGATACATCATAACCGCTACAGAGTACCTTACTCGGTGGGTAGAGGCAGCGCCAATCAGGAATTGTACAACTGATGCTACAACAAGATTCATCTTTGAGTGCATAATATCCAGATTTGGATGTCTAAAGAGCCTAACTAGTGATCAAGGGGCTCATTTCATTAATGAAACTGCCACTTCTGTCATAAAGAAATTTATGGTCCAACATCACAAAAGCAACCCGTACCATCTACAAGCCAATGGAACGGTTGAAGCCTTTAATAAAATACTCGAGAGGGGTCTAACAAAAATTTTATCAACAAACCAAGACAACTAGGATGAATGGGTGCCAACAACATTATGGGCCTACAGAACGATAGTAAAAAGGACACACAAGAAAGCATCGTTCCAACTATTCTATGGTAGAGAAGTAGTAGTACCAACAGAATTCATCATCCCAAGCATATTTATCTTTTAGGCCACCAAAATGATAGATGATGCATCTATAGAATAGAGGATGGAACAACTAATGGAGTTGGATGAGTCGAGGTTTTTAGCTGAATTACACCAATCAGTTCAACAAAGAAGACAGAAGGCTTGGCATGATAGACACATAAAAAAGAAAGCCTTCAAGGTAGGGGATCATGTTCTATTGTATGACAGTAAATTTCAGAATTTTCCGAGAAAACTACAAATGCATTGGTTGGGGCTGTTTATAGTTGCAGAGATCAAATATTCCAAGGTGGTGAAGCTAGCACAACTAGATGGGATAATGTTACTAGGATGGGTGAATGACGCACACCTGAAGCCTTTCTACAAGTCCACAATCATGCCATCAAATTGAAGGGTCTCATAAATGAGCCCACAAGTAGGTTTTAGTCAATAATACATAGTCAATCCATAATAAATGCATAGTGAGTTGCATGAGTTAGTATCATATTCATTTACAGTCCATGTATTTTTCATTTTTCCAAAAATAAATAGCACGTGTCAATCAGGTTGCGGAAATAATGCCATGTCACTGCAACCCACTTATGGTCGGGGAGGGGATAGTCACATGTTCTACGAGTCTTTTCCACCGTACTACCTATATTTTCCATAATAAGTAAGAAATAATACACCTTTCAGACAAAGTTTTGTAAAATCTTTTCCCATTGGGGAAGAAAGTAGCTAATAATTACCCACCATTATGAAAACTGTATTAACCATGCGGCCCACTCTATCCTTTCCCATGCTATGTCATACCAGTCAGATCCAGGTCAGCCGATGATGACATAACATAATTAAGAAGCATAGGGAAAGTTGTCTTAGTAATTAGTTAATAAGTCCAGTCAAAAACTTTGTGTCAAGTTTCATCTACTTAATTTGCATGGCTATGCAGGGAGTTACAAAATTTCAAACACAGGTGACAGAAGAACTTCAAATTCACTCTAAGAACCAACAGTAGTAGAGGCTGCCCCCCAGGCGGTAACTGACTGCCTTGAGGTTGACCTGACATCATCAGAATTTCTTCTGCACTCAACTGACTATTACCACTACTTCCAGCTAATAACTTCTGCTCGAAGGGACGAGGAGATGCTCCTGAAAAAGTACCAGAAATGGACTGATACCCAACAGGAACAGACGAACCGCCGTATAAATAGGCTTTCGGAGATGACGGACTAGACATATATACAAGAGTAGAAAAACCTCTAGGTGGAAAAGGAAAATGAGGTGGAGAAAAACTCACTGAGTTGTCCAAAAAATTGGTCAACGAAACATACCAAGTAGTACTTCGAGGGGGACTGTAAAATATAGACTCACGCTCTCTAAGATTGAGAGCAGGTATATCTTCTTCAAGATAAGAAGCGCCTAGATCTTCTTCCGGGGCGAGTTCTTCAATAGAAATCAAACCAGAAGGGAGATTTTCGGTGATAACTCTTTCTACCTTAGGTGAACCAGGAACACTAGAAGATGGAGTAACAGGTTCGGATATTTTAGGTTCTTCACCTATATCACCGGCAGATGCAACACTACTAGTAAGTTCGGAAACCTCAACAGCTTCAGGATCATAGCCTGTTTCTAGACTTTGGTAATCTGGGTGGACTACCAATGAAGACTCTCCTTCTTCAGGTGAAATTATTCTACTGCCACAAGGAGCTACAAGGATTTTTAATCCTTCGTAATAAGGCCGGTCCTCTTCAGGAGGTGCACCCCGTGCTCTACGGGCTCGCCTCAATATATCGGCCAGACTAACAACTTCAGGAGACTCGCCCCGAAGTCTACGGGAGCGTCTCGGTGATTCAGCCACAGCTAAAAATTTTAACTACTACACACGAAAACAAAATAAAATCTCAAGAAAACCACCTAAAGTCGCTAAAGAACCAATCAATTTTGAAACATACGCCTAAAGAATCTAGGGCGTTAAACCAAACACAAACAGTAAGCTTCCGGACCAAAAACACTAGTTGGTGATGAAATCCAACCTCGTAGGATTTAGTACAGAAATAGTGGGTGGAACAGTTACCCCGGCAACCTGCTTAATGAATAGACTAGACCAAGTTCCTCCACTTTAA